>CAVLJG010000005.1:9676561-9811788 GCA_963669975.1 Acanthoscelides obtectus
AGACCAGATACCAGATCCAAAGATGCCAAAGGATAAAAAATTAGAGATAGGATAAAGTTATCGCTAGCATTGCATTAGCATACCAGCAACTGCGCTACGTGAGGTTTTAAATAAAGACATCAACGTACAATATTTGGCATAGCGTTAGCATGCCAGAAACTGCGCTAGTCGACTATATTAAGCGGTGATCGATTGTTTTAAGGAAGAGGTCACGTGACGTTAGAAATTTTGGGCGGGCGACGTCGACGCGGTTTTTTCGGTTTTTTCCCGGTTCGCGAAACGTTCGGAAGGAAGGAGGTACCGTTTCGGAAACTAGAAACTCGGCGCTTTACGGGCGGGCGAGAGCCGTCGCGGCGAGAGGAACGGATCGGATCGAAAACGGCCGGTAAAGTCGAAAAATCGACCGTTTTTCGGACGGTACGCGGCGTTATTTCACACTCGTTTCGCCGTTTATCGAAATATCGACTCGAGATCGGTCTCGTTCGATAGCTAAACGACGGGCGCACACTTTAGGGCGGAACCGATCGCGGTCCGCGTCTTAGTTTTTTTTTAAGAAATGTTAAAGAAAACGCGAGAAAAACGGCAAGTCGCGGTAAAACTTCGATATCTCCTTACGCCGAAGAGAAAAGAATTTCGCGCGCCGCGTTTCGTACATCTCGACTAGCGCTACGAATTACGCGGAGAGACTTTTTTCCGTTTACGGCACCCGTTTCGAATAAACGAACCTCGAACGTCGTCAAGAATGACTTTTTTGCTTATGAAACGCGCTTATCGCCGTCCACGGTCTATCTCCTCCGAAGATAACGAAGATACGACCTGGCGACTGTCGCATAAGAAAGCCCGTACTTCGAATACGGGATCGCAATTTTATCCGTTTCTCCATTCGTTTACGTTGAAAAGTTTCGATTTTTAAAAATTCCTCGACAATACGCTACTTTTCGACGCGTGAAAAAGTCACCTTGTCATCCGGCTCTGTCCTCGCTTATTACTACCGTACGTGAGCGAGTAAAAATTATACAGCTATCGAAAAATAACGATAATGAGCTGACGAAACGATTCTGACCGTCAGAATTACCGTCAAATTTCGAAAAAGTAAACTTTGAGCGCCTCAAAAGTACCGATGACAACCGTTTTTCGGCGTACTTTGTCTTCGTCGATACGGACCTGCGTTACGGAGCGACGTAGCTACGATTTTTTTTCGCAAACGAAAGGCCAAAGTCTCCTGATTAAACCGACATACGACACGTTACCCGATCGCATTTTTTAAAACTCGGCAGATTACAAAATTTAAAGATATGCAGATAATTTTAGTTTGACGTTTCAATTTTGAATTTCCCCTCCAGATCCCCGGATTCCTGTTAGGCGGGGTATTGTAGATATGATCGTATTACGAAAGCGAGCGAGTGCGAGCGGAACGTCAAAAACGTGCCATTTTCGGCTTCATGACTATCGCTTCATCCAATATTGGATCACGCCAAATAGAATTGTCCTTTTTTGCGCGTGAAAATCTACATTTTCGAAAAGATTCAAAATTTCTATATTCCATTGTCTAAACGGACCGGACTAGAGCCATTAAAATCGGATGAATCTAGTAGTTTTTTATGTTTACAGATTGCGATGTCTACCGCCAAAGGCTGCAATTATTCTTTGACGTTCATCAATTTATTGAAATCATCATCGGTTTATAATACGATAAAAATATGATTGTAAGCCCCTATTCATGTTATAATTTTACAATATGGCATAAAGCTCCGCTTTTCCAACCGATTGATATAAAGCGTATGTCTGATTGCATCACCTCCGATTTCTAACCTACAATGTATGAATGTAAACATTATCGAAATCTTAATATGAGGCTCCCGTTAATAAGGATTAATTAGAAGCTTAGAACAAGCAATCGCAGCTACAAATAGTGAAAGTGTTGTGTGAAGTGTTTACAGTTTATGTGTTTCTATTGCAACGTAAGTAGTCAGTCACTTCTATGAAGTTCAGTAAGAGTTCAGTCTTGACCCTCAGTTCAATTTATTTAATATGTAGACCTATTAGCTGGCTAACAGTGGCACATACATATTATCAAGCAGATGAAGGAATATGCAAAGCGCTGAAAAATAGCATTGATAATCATATCTACTACCAAAGTTTTCAAAATTACTAAGACTTTCACAGCCACTGCAGTTGTTTATTTTGATCTCAATGCAGAATGTATGTACTTCGATTTAGAATGTAGCTGCTTTAAGGACTTGTCACTTCCAAGACTTGTCAAACAACAGACACCATTACTTGTCAAAAAACTATAGCACTTGATGATTTCAAATTTCTATTCTGTTTTTAAAGATGTTATTATTATATGTCTAATTTCAAGGATACTCACATCTGTCCTGTTTCTAAGACTGATCTTAATCATAGATTACAGAAAAATTCATTATTGAATCAGAGGAAACAGATTACAAAATTTGATTTTCAAGCGATACTATTACTTACTGTCCAACAACTATAGTACTTAATAATTTCAAGCTTCCGGTCTAATTTTTTGAGATGTTATTATTATATGTCATGTTTCTAATTGATTGATCATAATCATACAACATTAAAAAAAATAGAGGAAATTTTAGTTTAAAGCGATAGCACATTTTTCTCCAGATCATAAAGCGAGCATTGTTCATCTGCTTCTGTTGAATTTTTCCCAAACGAAGAACTTTACCACCAACAAACTCATAAATATTGTAAAAACCTTGTAGTAGTAGTATCTCACCTGAGTAGTATGTATAAATGGAAAATAAGTAAACAAACTTGTCATCTATCCCTTCGATTGGCAAATATTATCAAGCAGATGAAGGAATATGCAAAGCGCTGAAAAATAGCATTGATAATCATATCTACTACCAAAGTTTTCAAAATTACTAAGACTTTCACAGCCACTGCAATTGTTTATTTTGATCTAAATCGATTTAGAATGTAGCTGCTTTAAGAACTTGTGACTTCCAAGACTTGTCAAAACAACAGACACCATTACTTGTCAAAATTTGTAAGATAAGTACTCTTGCACAGTATAATCGTAACTTGGTATAGACATATTTGTGATATCGCTTAGATTAAGCCTGCCAGGGGAGTGAAAGTTACCTATACGAGTACTGAACTCTACATTAAAATAATTTATGATGCCATGTGTTGTATCTAAACTATTTTTATTTCTGCAGATCACATAATTATTACATACATCCCTTAAAAGGGCCCAATTTGAAGTAACATATTATAGAGTTCAATTTTCACATTGTTGTTATTTTTACGGGTTCTTCTTTCTGACGATGGAAAGTTCAATTGCTTCTCCCTATTATACCTAAACAATGTAGGTCTATTTTCTTTTTCCCATCCACAAAGTGACAACTACATAAGTATGCACCAGGACCTGGTTCAACAACTGTTCTCCTGCAATAAATAGTAAAAATAAGACAAAAGTTCAATTTGAAAATATCCTATCAAAGAACGGTAGCTCATGTGTGAATAGCAATATCTAAATACAGCATTTTTTATAAGCAAGATACACACACATTAGCGGATCGCTCAGTTACATACCTGCTTGTAAACTAACGGCCTTATTTTCAACAAAAATTGTTTTAAAACTCCACTTTAACCACTTGATACGGAAGAAGTTTTCTCAAGGTGTTTATGTTTACTTTTTTTTTAGTTTTACGGATTTCCTTACTATGATATTTAGGAATTAACTTTCAGAATCTTAATTTTTCCTTTCATTATGTTGTAGATGCACACATCTCACAATAGGAGTTATTGAATTTTAATTTTAAACAAAATACATTTCATTTTCCAGGTTAAAAAAAATTACCTATGACAATGACATTGACATTACAAAACAGAAAACATATACACTGAAGAAAGCATAGTCCACTGCTATCCATAGACGAACACGGTTGACATATGTCAGTGTCAAGCGCCATTTTTTTGCAAGTCGTGTTATAGCTAGATTTATGCGACGATCCTCATATAAATCTAAGTCTGCTATACAATTTGCTACATGGAAGATTTTATAACGCCATGTATGGTATTAACAACAACACATGCGACGTTGCCGGCATCTCACATAAATCTGAGTCTGTTATACAATTGTATACAGGATATTTTCAATGCTATATGGAAAATAACAGATAACAGGTAAAAGGTGGTAACAGGTAACAGGTGGTAACATATAACAGATAACAGATAACTTATAACAGATAAAAGATGACAGATAACAGATAAAAAGTAACAGATAAAAGAAAACAGATAACAGATAACAAATAACTGATAACTGAAAACTAAAAATGAAAACTGAAATCTGAAGAATGAAAAATGAAAAATGAAAAATGAAAAATGAAAATGAAAATCAAAAATCGAAAATCAAAAATCAAAAATCAAAAATCAAAAATCAAAAAATCAAATCGAAAAATCGAAAAATCGAAAAATCGAAAAATCGAAAAATCGAAAAATCGAAAAATCGAAAAATCGAAAAATCGAAAAATCGAAAAATCGAAAAATCGAAAATCGAAAAATCGAAAAATCGAAAAATCGAAAAATCGAAAAATCGAAAATCGAAAAATCGAAAAATCGAAAAATCGAAAAATCGAAAAATCGAAAAATCGAAAAATCGAAAAATCGAAAAATCGAAAAATCGAAAAATCGAAAAATCGAAAAATCGAAAAATCGAAAAATCGAAAAATCGAAAAAATCGAAAAATCGAAAAATCGAAAATCGAAAAATCGAAAAATCGAAAATCGAAAAATCGAAAAATCGAAAATTAAAATTAAAATTAAAAATTAAAAATTAAAAATTGAAAATTGAAAATTAAAAATTAAAAATTAAAATTAAAAATTAAAAATTAAAATAGAAAAATTAAAAATGAAAAATTAAAAATTAAAATAGAAAAATGAAAAATGAAACTGATAACTTATAAAAGATAACAGATACCAGAAACCAGATACTAGACACCAGATACCAGACACCAGATACCAGATACCAGATACCAGATACCAGACACCAGACACCAGTTACCAGACATCAGATACCAGAAACAGATACCAGATACGAGATACCAGATACCAGATACCAGACACCAGACACCAGATACCAGACACCAGATACCAGATACCAGACACCAGACACCAGATACCAGATACCAGACATCAGATACCAGACACCAGGAACCAGATACCAGATACGAGATACCAGATACCAGATACCAGCCACTAGATACCAGATACCAAACACCAGATACGAGATACCAGATACCAGATACCAGCCACCAGAAACCAGATACCAGATAAAGAGATAACAGATACCAAATACCAGATACCAGATACCAGACACCAGATACCAGATACCAGATACCAGACACCAGACACCAGATACCAGACATCAGATACCAGACACCAGATACCAGATACCAGATGCCAGACACCAGATACCGGATACCAGACATCAGATACCAGACACCAGATACCAGATACCAGACACCGGATACCGGATACCAGACATCAGATACCAAATACCAGATGCCAGACACCAGATACCAGATACCAGACATCAGATACCAGACACCAGATACCAGATACCAGATACCAGATACCAGACACCGGATACCGGATACCAGATACCAGATATCAGATACCAGACACCAGATACCTGATACCAGATACCAGATACCAGACACCGAATACCGGATACCAGATACCTGATACCAGATACCAGATCAAAGATGCCAAAGGATAAAAAACGATTAGAGATAGTTATCGCTAGCATTGCATTAGCATACCAGCAACTGCGCTACGTGAGGTTTTAAATAAAGACATCAACGTACAATATTTGGCATAGCGTCAGCATGCCAGAAACTGCGCTAGTCGATAATATTAAGCGGTGATCTTTTGTTCGATTTGGTATAATTGGTAGTGGTTCGGAAATTGTCGTATGACGTCGACGCGGTTTTTCCGTTTTTTTTCCCGGTTCGCGAAACGTTCGGAGGGAAAGAGGTACCGTTTCGGAAAGTAGAAACTCGGCGCTTTACCGGGAAGCGAGAGCCGTCGCGGTGAGAGGAACGGATCGGATCGAAAACGGCCGGTAAAGTCGAAAAAACCGGTAGATTTTCGTTCTGTCCGACGTTCAACATAGGTTTCCGCCGAAGATAAAGGAGCTGCGAACCTGGCGATTTTTGCGCGAGAAAGCCCCGGCTTCGGGCTCAAAGATAGCGGCTTTCTTTTTTTTCTTTATGCCTTTTCGTTCGAAAATTTCGATTTTTTTGATTTCCTCGACTACGCGCTACTTTCCGATTTTTCCGGTTTTTTTTCCGGGTTCGCGGAACGTTCGGAAGGAAAACGATACCGTTTCGGAAACTAGAAACTCGGCGCTTTACGGTGGAGCGAGAGTTGTCGCGGTAGGAGGAACGAACGCGATCGAAAATGGCCGGTAAAGTTGAAAAATCGGTAGATTTTCGTGCCGTTCGACGCGCTTTTTCTATCTCCTCCGAAGATAAAGGAGCTACGAACCTGACGATTTTTGCGTGAGAAAGCCCGGACATCGGACTCAAAGATAGCGTCTTTTTTTTTCCTTTATCCCTTGTCGTTCGAAAGTTTCGATTTTTTAAAAATTGCCCGACAACACGCTACTTTTCGACGCGCGAAAAAGTCACTTTGTCATCCGGCTCTGTCCTCGCCTATTACTAGCGTACGTGAGCGAGTAAAAATTATACAGCTATCGAAAAATAACGATAATGAGCTGATGAAACGATTCTGACCGTTAGAATTACCGTCAAATTTCGAAAAAGTAAACTTTGAGCGCCTCAAAAGTACCGATGACAGCCGTTTTTCGGCGTACTTTGTCTTCGTCGATACGGACCTGCGTTACGGAGCGACGTAGCTACGATTTTTTTTCGCAAAACGAAAGACCAAAGTCTCCTGATTAAACCGACATACGACACGTTACCCGATCGCATTTTTTAAACTCGGCAGATTAGAAAATTCAAAGATATGCAGATATTTTTAGTTTGAAGTTTCAATTTTGAATTTCCCCTCCAGATCCCCGGATTCCTGTTAGGCGGGGTAATGTAGGTATAATCGTATTACGAAAGCGAGCGAGTGCGAGCGGAACGTCCGAAACGTGCCATTTTCGGCTTTATGTTGGTCGCTTCATCGAATATTGGATCACGCCAAATAGAATTGTCCTTTTTTACGCGTGAAAATCAACATTTTCGAAAAGATTCAAAATTTCTATATTTCATAGTCTAAACGGACCGGACTATAGCCATTATTATAATGATAATCAAGTATGCCTTGGCAACGATGTAATTTTACCGGCAGCTAAGCATTTAGGCTTTGACGTTTAGCGATTTGTTTACAAAAGTCATCATCACTTTCAATACGATAAATATGATTGTAAACCCTAATGAGTGGCATAATTTTAGATGAACGTTTATATGGATCCATCCTAAAAAGGCAACAAGTCCACAATATAGCAAAACTTTGTGCTTATAGCAGTGTGTCTTGCAAGTGTCTAGTGGTGCAGAGTGTTTTTCGGTTCAGACGACGTACCGCAGTGTATCTATAGATAATTTAGTTCATCTTTCAAGACGTTTGAGAGCGGTTTAAAAGGTAGCCTTATTAATCGTCAGCAAATTTAAATGAGGTAAACAATTTTCATTCCTGTCTTTTACCCCCAACTATGTAGTGGAATCGGGTGTGACGGTTAGCAATTTGTAGAAGTCATCATCAGCTTAAATACGACAAATATGATTGTAAGACCTAATTAGTGCCAAAGATCAATTCCTGAAGAGACCAGAAATCCACAACATTTGAGCAAGACTTTGTGCTTATAGCATAATATAATAACAAATAACAACAGTCTAGTGATACCCGGTGCCTAGTGTTTACAGTTTTTGGGTTCAGACGAAGTGCCTCAGTGTATATCTATCGTGATAATGTATTTCATCCTTGAAGAAGTTTGAGAGGTACCCTTATTAATCGTCAGCAGATTTAAAAAAGGTAAACATAATTTTCATTCCTGTCAAATCATAAAACATTTACACTGAAGAAAGAACGTGCTATCCTTAGGCGAACACGGTTCACATATGTCAAGTGTCGAGCGCCATTTTTTGTAAGTGCGGTAGCTAGACATGCGACGTTGCCGGATCCTCACATAAATCGGAGTTTGTCATACAATTTTATAGAGGGCATTAATGCTATATCGAACATTTTATAATGCCATTGTGTGTTATTTATGGTGACACATGCGACGTTGCCGGCTCCTCACATAAATCTGAGTTTGTCATAAAATTTTATAGAGGGCATTAATGCGATATCGAAGATTTTATAATGCCATTGTGTGTTATTTATGGTGACACATGCGACGTTGCCGGCTCCTCACATAAATCTGAGTTTGTCATACAATTTTATAGAGGGCATTAATGCTATATCGAAGATTTTATAATGCCATTGTGTGCTATTAATGGTGACACATGCGACATTAAAAAATGAAAAATGAATGAATAATGAAAAATGCAAAATGAAAAATGAAAAATGAAATATAAAAAATGAAATATGAAGAATGAAAAATGAAAAACGAAAAATGAAAAATGAAAAACGAAAAACCAAAAACGAAAAACGAAAAACGGACAACGGAAAACGGACAACGGAAAACGGAAAACGAAAAATGAAAACTTATAAAAGATGACAGGTACCAGATACCAGATACCAGATACCAGAAACCAGATACCAGATACCAGACACCAGTTACCAGACACCAGACACCGGATACCAGATACCAGACACCAGATACCAGACACCAGACACCAGATACCAGATACCAGAAACCAGATACCAGATCCACATACCAGATACTAGATACCAGATACTAGACACCGGATACCAGATACCAGAAACCAGATACCAGATACCAGACACCAGACACCAGATACCAGATACCAGATACTAGATACCAGATACCAGACACCAGATACCAGATAGCAGATACCAGAAACGAGATACCAGATACCAGACACCAGATACCAGATAAAAAGATAACAGATACCAAATACCAAATACCAGATACCAGATACCACACACCAGATACCAGACACCACATACGAGATACCAGATACCAGATACCAGACACCAGATACCAGATACCAGACACCAGATACCAGACACCAGATACCAGACACCAGATACCAGATACCAGACACCAGATATCAGATATCAGATATCAGATACCAGATACTAGACACCAGATACCAGATACCAGATCCACATACCAGATACCAGATACCAGACACCAGACACCAGATACTAGATACCAGACACCAGACACCAGGCACCAGATACCAGATACCAGACACCAGACACCAGATACCAGACACCAGATAGCAGATATCAGAAACGAGATACCAGATACCAAATAAAGAGATAACAGATACCAAATACCAAATACCAGATACCAGACACCAGATACCAGACACCACATACGAGATACCAGATACCAGACACCAGATACCAGATACCAGACACCAGATACCAGACACCAGATACCAGATACCAGAAACCAGACACCGGATACCAGACACCAGATATCAGATACCAAATACCAAGTACCAGATACCAGATACCTGATACCTGAAACCAGACACCAGATACCAGACACCAGACACCTATACGAGACACCAGATACCAGACACCAGATACTAGACACCAGATACCAGATACCAGATACCTGATACCAGACACCAGACACCAGATACCAGACACCAGACAACAGACACCAGACACCAGACACCAGATCCCAGACACCAGACACCAGACACCAGATACCAGATACCACACACCAGATACCAGATACCAGACACCAGATATCAGATACCAGACACCAGATACCAGATAAAGAGATAACAGATACCAAATACCAGATTCCAGATACCAGATACCACACACCAGACACCAGATACCAGATACCAGACACCAGATACCAGACACCAGACACCAGATACCAGATACCAGACATCAGATACCAGATACCAGACATCGGATACCAGATACCAGATACCAGACACCAGATACCAAATACCAGATACCAGATACCTGATACCAGATACCTGATACCAGATACCAGATAAAGAGATAACAGATACCAAATACCAGATACCAGACACCAGATACCAGATACCAGACATCAGATACCAGACACCGGATACCAGATACCAGATACCAGACACCAGATACCAAATACCAAATACCAGATACCAGATCAAAGATGCCAAAGGATAAAAAATGATTAGAGATAGGGATAAAGTTATCGCTAGCATTGCATTAGCATACCAGCAACTGCGCTACGTGAGGTTTTAAATAAAGACATCAACGTGCAATATTTTGCATAGCGTTAGCGTGCCAGCAACTGCGCTAGTCTTGGTATATTAAGCGACAGGCGACTCAGAATATCCGGACAATCATATTGGTTGTGAATAACCTTGAATAAGAATATTAGTGAGTGCATTTTTCGTCTGTGGTCTAAGCTTAGCATACCGTGCCTCTTTAATAATACATCTTGAGGAACACCTATTTCTGGATAGATACCATCTATCCTGTAGGACAGATATTTCAGAAACTTGCGTTGTATTTTTTCTAATCAGTCACAAGTCGTCACATAGCAGGGATTCCAAATGATTCTAGCGTATTCAAGTTTTGACATTACAAATGCATTATACAGCATGAGTAGAGCATTTACGCTGTCAAAATCACGAGAGTTGCGCAATACAAAACCCAGACTTTTATTTACAGAATTTAGAAGGTAATTTATATGCGGATTGAAACTGAGGGTTGTGTCAAAGGTGACTCCAAGATCTTTGAATTCTCTTAGATTTGGCAGCGTTGTTTGATTAACCTTATAATGATATTCTATGGAGCGTTGTTTTCTGGAATACGTCATGCTGGTACACTTGGACGCATTCATGGATAGGTCATTATTATGGCACCAAATTATTATTCTGTTGAGATTATCATGGAGACGTTCGCAATCGGTGCTGTTGCTAACCTGAGTATAAATTTCAAGATCATCGGCATATAAGAGATATTTGCAATCAATAACGTCACAAATGTCATTGATAAATATGATAAAAAGACGTGGTCCTAGCGATGATCCCTGTGGAACACCTGATGTTGGAGTAAACTTTTGAGATTTGGATCTCTTGAATTCCACAAACAGATAGGGTTTCAAAAGGCATACTAAATCATCTGAAAAGCCCATTCTATCAAGTTTTGCTAGTAGCAGATGAAGGAAACTTTTTCTTGGGTGGTAGGCCATTTGAACAAAATGGTAGTTGTGGCAGCGTATTGTGGATTTGCTACACGATATGCAACAGCTGCTTGTATTGCTCCGAGAGACAAACAGTTTCGAAAGCTAGTCAGGATTATCCTGCAATATCCCAGTGGGAGTCCACTTAAAAATTTATTTTTGCTCCTCAGAGCAGCCGCGGTGACCCGGCATTTAGGCTTCTGCCTGCGCAACTGCTTAGGTATAAAAAAATCAGGATTATACAGGGTCATTACTCACTTGTTTTGATAAATAGTTTTATTGCAAAAGAGGATCTACATACTTATGAGTCTCATCAAGTAGTTTTTGAGATATTTATTATGAAAAATTAAAGTTTTGCAACCAATGTCCTGACCTTTTTGAAAGACTATAATACTGAATTTTCTGAAGAAGGCACAGTGTAGTATTGAAAAAGCAGATTATCTGGTTAGGTTGTGGCCCGGGGGTCAAAGCTTGTAAAAAACAGTAATTATCGTGCGTCTGGTAACGCTGCTCGCGTCTTATTCGTCAAGTACCAGTCATAACGCAAAATGAAAATGATCGATGCTTTTTTCGTTTGATAACAAAGATAACTCGTGTGCAATTTTCATTTCGTATGCTCTTGAAAAAAATATTTCTCAACAAATCACCCGTTAGTATCGATCCCAATTCTGTTCGTCTGAAATGCCCTGTATATTCAGAAGCAAAACTTACTTCGAAACCCGATATCCGAGCAACCGCGAACTCTAGCTTTCGTATCATTTAAAACCTCCGTCGTCCGTATTGACAGACGTTAATTCAAATATACTCTGCATGAAAGTTTGGAATTGATTACCAACTTTTAAATCCGCACCATTTAAAACTGGTTTAGCGGAAATTGGCAAAGTTTAAAGCAGCGATGTATCTCTAATTTTCAACAGAAATAATAGAATAGTAACGACATGGAATTTCAGTTGTTGAATTAATCTTTAAAGACTGATAACCTTAAAAATTCAAGGCCTAAAACGATACAAATGGGGTAAATAACGTACCGAGTGGGCCAAGAATAATGTACGCAGGCACGGGTATTACGTACCTTGAAAGTAGTTTTTTTGACATTTTATCGGTTTTCTGTGACATAACGAAGATTTTTCTACGAGATGTCAACTTAGCGCTAGCTGTTGTGCACTTGTTGTGGGTTCATTTTGTAGTTGTACGTGTTGCCTAAACTTGCTTCAGCTAACAATGTTTTGATTTGATGTGATATAACATCTGCTTCGGAGATGGCATTAATGGAGGTCTAAGCTGTAAGTTGTATACTAAAGCTGGAAGGTGCATACTGAGGATTTGTGTTTTAGTAATTTGTATTGATGATAATTCATTTGTTATGTTTTTGTCTCAAATTCACTTACGTGAGATGAATTCAAAGTTAAAAATTAGTTAGGCATCCACTTTCTCTTATTCATTCTGGGAATTACATAGTATATGCAAATTTGCTGAATTTCAAAAATTAGAGAGATAAGAAAAGAAAATCAGTGGTTGGTGAAATATACTAAGTGACATATAAATCCGAACACCCAGTTTAAATGGTTTTATTTTAATAAAAGTTGGTGAATGTATTTATCTTACTGTAAATAACAAGTGAAATAATTTTCAGCCTTATCAGTTGGACATTCCGGTTTTTATACTGCTTTTTTTTAATTCACTAACGCTCTAAAAATGAATATTTCAGCCGCAGTAAAGAATCAACGTTGGCGGATTTTGGTTCTTGACATCCTTTACGATCGGTTACGATGCCTAGAGTACGGAGACCTGTACGATTTCGTCAACTTAGTGAGTTTGATAGGGGCCGTATAGTGGGACTTCGGGAAGCTGGACTTTCTTTTCGGGCAATTGCAGTTAGAGTGCAAAGAAGTGTAGACACTGTGGTTAGGTGTTGTCAGGCATGGCTTCGAGAAGGCAGTACGCAAAGAGCAAGAGGCACTGGACGCCGCCGTAGAACAACAGACCGTGAAGATCGCCGCCTAAGATTATTGGCCTTAAGGGACCGTTTCTCCACTACCAGGTCCATTACAAATGAATGGTTTGCAGAACACGGAAGACCTATTGGCATGCGAAGTGTTTACCGACGAATGAGAAGTTTTGGCTTGTTTTCATACCGGCCACACTGGGTCCTCCCTTTAACTCGAGAACACCGACGTAATCGCTTTGAGTGGTGCAGACAACGGTCACTCTGGGATCAGGAATGGAACAGTATTCTCTTTAGTGACGAGTCTCGATTTTGTTTAGGCATGCACGATGGTCGTGCCAGAGTTAGAAGGTGACGTGATGAAAGGAGGAATCCACAGTTTTTTGTTGAAAGACATGTTCATCACACTGTTGGAGTTATGGTTTGGGGTGCTATAGCTTATGGTTCCAGGTCACCTTTAATCTTCATCAGAGGTAACATGAACGCGCAGCGTTATATCCACGAAGTTCTAGAACCCCATCTTTTACCCTATCTTGACACCCTGGCAGATCCAACTTTCCAACAAGATAATGCCCCACTACATGTTGCAAGAGTCACAATAGACTTCTATCAACATAACGATGTCACATTGTTACCATGGCCACCAAGATCTCCCGACTTATCCCCAATTGAGCACGTGTGGGATATGATGGGTAGGAGATTGCTCAATTTGCAACGTCCTCCTCAGACTCTAGAAGCACGTCGAGAGGAGTTGGTGGTTGCCTGGAATGAGATACCACAGGAGGACATTGACCACCTGATCAGAAGCATGCCTAGGCGCGTTGGAGAATGCGTAGCACGTCAGGGTGCATCCACACATTATTAAAGGTCAAAGGGCTTTAAGCAGTGCAATCATTTTGAAATTTTTATCATTTACTTATTATGCTTCATTAAGTACTTATACAAAATTTTATTAAAATAAAACCATTTAAACTTACAATCGTAAATTATAACTTAGAACGTAACCGGTCTTCAGAAGGGACAACATATAAATAACCTGTCGGGCACAGCTAATAGATACACTTCATTGGCAGCATATTCAGTAATAATTTTCTCACATAACAAATATGTTATACACGTGCAGATGAATACACATAATCAACTTTCTTTCTTTTCAATCTTCTCAGAGATAAATACTACAGACTACTCGGCTTTCTGCAACCAACAATGCATGTCGTGTCGTTGAGCCATTCCTCCATATCACTCACAGCAATTATAGCGAGCAATCGCGAAATGAACTATTTGCACTTAAAACTAGTCTGCAAGATGAAATTTTCTCGTTTTTTTTACGTTTTTTAAGTTTTTTACCCCTGCCAATGTTTTGAAAAGAAGTAACCAAGAGAGATTGCTTGAAGTTATGTTCAACTTCCTAGAAGATGTCATTCCAATCTCAAAAATCCGAATGTCAAAATTCATAATTAATTAATATTGACCGCTCTTTCTAACTTTCTTTGTATATGTTATTTTCTCATATTTTGGTTAGTTTAGAGTAGGAGAAGGGTTGAATGTCATTTCAGAGAATGTCATCTAACTTCTGTGTACCTTTGTTGATCTAGCCAAAGCCTTTGATACCGTGAATCATAGTTTGCTGTTGGAAACATTGGAAAACTTAGGCTTTAGAGGTAATCCCTAGTCGCTTATGAAAAGCTACTCAACCGATGTGTTATTAATTATGGTGTGCCACATGGTACTGTTTTAGGATATGTCCTATTCTTATTATATGTCAATGATCTATTCACTTTGAACTTACTAGGCAAAATAACGAGTTTCGCAGACGACACAGTAATTTATTACAAGGATAAATCATGGGAATCAGTTCGAAAAACAGCAGAGTTAGACTTTGAAAATACAGGGTGCGGCAGAGAGGATGGACGGTTTTAAAAAAATCATAAAATAGTTAATTTTTAGTCGAAAACAAATTTATTGATTGAATCAGGGTCACAAGGAAATAGCATTTGAGACAGTCAAGTGTGGAAAATCACATCAGGCATGTGGTGGCCGAAATCGTTGATGCAGTGCTGGAGGCGTTCTTGGAAGTTCGCGTAGACTCTCTCCAACATCGCTCTCTTAACTTGGGCGACTTCCACGCGAATTTCGCCCTTCAATTCGTCCAGAGTTCGGGGCTTGTTCGCGTATACTCTAGCCTTGAGGTGTCCCCATAAGAAAAACTCGCATATGGATAAATCTGGGCACCGAGGAGGCCAATGAACATCGCCAAACCAGGAAATAAGGCGACCAGGGAAGATAGGGCGAATAACGTCCATGGATGCTCGGGCTGTGTGGGCGGTCGCCCCATCCTGCTGGAACCAGACACGTCGGATTGGAACACGTCGCCGTCGTAATTCAGGGACCACTACCGTATTCGAAGAAGTAAGGGCCAATGATGCAAGTTTGCGACACAGCGCACCAAACAGTTACTTTTGGGCTGTGCAGCGGTCTTTCGTGTAACAGTTGCGGATTTTCATTAGCCCAATAACGGCAATTCTGCTGGTTAACCATGCTGTTTAGGTGAACGTGGGCTTCGTCACTCATAAACAAAATGAGGTTCTCATTTTGATCGATCAGTGCTTCCATCTCACGTGCGAAGTTCATTCGTTGTGCATAATCTCCGGGCTGTAACTGTTGCACAATGGCCAATTTGTAGAGGTGAAAGCGGAGATCCATATGCAAAACTCGCCTTACCGAGCGATCACTAAGGCCAAGTGCAGCAGCATGTTTCCGGGCAGATCGAGTCGGACTGCGAAGAAAGACCTGTCGAACGCGTTCAACATTTTCAGGAGTTCGAACTGTTCTGTTGATCAGTTCACCACGCCTGCGAAGTGTTTTCTACCAATTTGAACTATTTACTAAAGGCGTGAATTATGAGATGTGTTACATCTATTGTAATATTATAGCGGACATTTCGTTGAAAAGAGAGTATTAATAAAATCTAGTGTGCCATGTTATGATATTTTAGAAACAAAAGAATAAACTGTTTTTTTCATTGAATCTTTTTCTTGAAAGATGTTTCGGTATCCCAGGAATTTGGCGTACTTCCAGGCGAGTTATCGATGTCTGGTCACATCTTCAAGCTGATTTCGTTAAATCGTTGACGTTGCACTCATTTATTTTAGTTTATTCCTTTGTCCTAGAACGCCTCATGACATTATTGTCCACTAGATTTTATCAATACACTCTTTGAAACAAAGTAGCCACTATAACATTACAATGGATGTACAATAACACACATCTCATATTCCGCAATTCGCATTTCTAAATAGAACAAAAAGGTAGAAGCACGGTATTTTCTTAACTGTTTATATTTCAAAAACAACTGAGATACAAGGTGAGGTATAATTGGAGATAGAATGTTTCTTTATCAGGCGATAGCTACGCCCCCTAGCGGTTACGAAAAAGCCTAAAAATAAATTTTAAAGTAAAATAGCTTAAAATCGTGTCATATTGATACGAGTACGTTTTATTCCTTAATATATCTCCATTACAAATAAATATATTGATCTGCAGTGTCCACTACTTTAGACACTTCCGAACAGTATAAAGAAATTATATTGTTGTATGTGAAATTTAAAAAATCCTGACACATCCACAAAGCGCCATCTAGCGGCGACAAGTTGAACTAATTTGATAATTGCTAAAGTCAGTGTTATAACTTTTCTTTGACTGAGAAAATACGATCATGTTTCTCTGTCAATTGGGAACTTAAATTGGAATAAAATTTCCGCTAGTTTTGAATACATTGTGCTAATTTTTTGTAGATAAATTAATAAATCAATCCACATCTCCTCGATATCCCAAAAACAAATTGAACTGAAGGTTAGGTGTAAGGGTGGCTTTAAGCTAAATCTCACCTTTTGTAATTTGTAGTTATAAACACGATTATCATTATATTATTGTATGCATTATTATGTTATTATATTATTATATTATTATATTATTATATTATTATATTATTATATTATTATATTATTATATTATTATATTATTATATTATTATATTATTATATTATTATATTATTATATGATTATATTATTATATTATTATATTAGCATATTATTATATTATTATATTATTTTTGTCATCTGATATATCTGGAATTCTTTGAAATTTGATGACTGGACTATACGCCTTTGAGGATTTGCAGACGAAATATATCAGACTAATTAAGTTATTTTCAAGCATCGAGATAAGATAATCTTTATGAGCGCTATGAGGGATTCCAAATAGCGATGAATACAACGTTTTATTAGTTTATGTAGTGAAAGCATAACCATCAAAATGGATAAGGACAGCACAGTTGTTGATAGGTTAGTTTTTCTCCGCTTGTTATTTATTTACGTTTGAGACTTCCCTACCGGTCAGATTAAAAGTATGTAAGTAGATCACAAAATTTAGCATGTACGTTTTTTCATTGAACTTGCGTGCAAAAATCGTATCGAAAAACTGTTCATAGCCTCCTTAAATCGAGCGACTTTGGTATTCAGGCTTATCGTTTCTTGGTTTCGAATTGTGAAATATGCTTATCTTTGGACAGACATTTTGCAGGTTCTTCCCTAAGAGTACTGCAAAGTTTCAGTGTGGTACTTTCCTGTAAATATATTGTGGTTTAGTGATCTCTGCAAAGGCGAGTTATATATGTTTATATAAGGTCAAAAAGCTTTTTTACAGAACTAACATCCAATTATCAAAAGTTGTACTTCTTCGTTTATCCATGAATGAAGCTTTTATCATGATTACCCCTGGCTAGCATCAAAAAATCTAATATTTGACTTCCTTTCTAAGAATCGAATGACAAAATTCTCTCGGATGAGTCCATGGAATATTCCCTTGAATGTTTGCTTTATATTTAGGAAATATCTTGTAATGGGTGATTTTTTGCTAGTATCTTTTTTGGCAACACTGTTTTTGACAGATGACGCGTGAATCGTGTCTTGTGTCATTGTCAAACTTGTTCAGTTTGGTCTATAATTTAACCATGAATCGACTTACGAACGAACAAGGCTTGCAAATTATTGAATTTTACTATCAAAATTCATGCTCGGTTAAGAGAGTGCATCGACCACTGCTTCCAATTTATGAGCAATTTGGTCGGCCTACTGAGGGAGCTATTCGGAAGCTTGTGACTAAATTTCGAACCCAGTTTACATTATTGGACATTAAACCACCAACACGCAGACGTAGAGTGAGGACTGAAGAAAATATTGCGGCTGTATCCGCCAGTGTTAGTGATGACCGTGAAATGTCGATTCACCGGCGTTTGCAGCAATTGGGCCTCTGTTACTCCACTACGTGGAAAATTTTGCGACAGGATTTGGGTGTAAAACCTTATAAGATACAGCTGGTGCAAGAATTGAAGCCACACGACCTCCCACAACGTTTCCAATTTGGTGAATGGGCACTGGCAAAGTTGGAGGAAGATCCACATTTTTATCGAAAAATTGTGTTCAGCGACGAAGCTCATTTCTGGTTGAATGGGTACGTTAACAAGCAAAATTGCCTCATCTGGAGTGAAGACCAGCTAGAAGCATTGCAAGAGCTACCAATGCATCCCGAAAAAATCACTGGTGTAGATTATGGGCCGTACTTCTTCAAAGACGACAATGGCCGGAACGGCAATGGAGAGCGCTACCGTGCGGTGATAACAAACTTTTTTTTGCCCAAAATGGAAGAGCTGGACTTGGATGACATGTGGTTTCAACAAGACGGTGCCACATGCCACACCGCACACGAAACAATGGCCCTATTGAGAGGCGAGTTCGGTGAACAGTTTATCTCACGTTTGGAGCCCGTCACTTGGCCGCCTAGATCGTGTGATTTAACGCCGTTGGACTATTTCTTGTGGGGCCATGTTAAGGCTAATGTCTACAGGGATAAACCAACAACGATTGACGCACTGTGAGCCAATATTGAAGCATTTTAAACATGAAATTATATCGACCGTTCTATCGACTCAAATAAAGATTTAATCGATTTTTCAAATATTTTGTTTTTTTTTGAAAATCAAGTCCTATACCTCTTAAAAAATCACCCGTTATAAGCGTAAGTGTAATAATGTCACTTCACGTTTTATTGCTACTCGTCGAAAATATTTCCTATTATTTATAAAAGTTGTATTATCTACTATCGGAAGCTCCATTATCTTATCTTGTTTGCTAAAAATGAAGAACTATTGTTTGCCTATTGAAATACACACGAGAAGGTTGTGTGGATCGATACATTGTAGGATCATAAAACGCTCGAATATCGAATGGGCATGCGAAATAGCTGAAATATCCCACAAAACTATTTCATGAGTGAGGTTTTTCGCAGTGTGGTCAAGTAAACTGATTATTCATCCGACGTTTGTTAAAGAATAAGCAATCTATAATTGTATTTATGTCTATGAAAAATTTATCAAGCAGCATTTTATGCAGCAACAGTGAGACACTATCGTTTTCAATAAATTGATCAGTATTGGCGTCACATAGTTGTTTGAGGTGTACTATTACTAAAGAACCATCCACAGTGACTCCAAATCAAAAATTGGGGTTTGTTTTTTATACTTGCGTCAAAGTTAGCTCGTCCTCCACCCCGTGGACATAGAGTATGCAAGTTATATCCATCATCACCCTGTATTTTATATAATATTATAATTATTACCTGGTACTTGTATTTCTTGCTAGCATTGTCGTTACGCTATGGAATCTTATCTCGCGCCTTGAAGTTCACATGTTAACATCCTCTGTATCAGCATATTATATTTCTACTACATCCATGTGTGAGGAAATCTTGTGACTTTTTGTCAAACCGTCCTGTTTTACGCATCGTCGTGACAAGGTTTCACAAAAGTCCTTTTGTACCGTTAATCGAAATAAAGTTTTTTTTTAAACAAGTATTTCGGTGGCAGTAATTGAACTGGGGGCTCAACCGGGATCCTTCAGCGTGTCGCGAAACGGGAAACGTGCACCTTCGGCGTCCGAATTCGAGACAATCGAGCAGAGTATCGGCCGGCCGAAATCACCAGTCATAGACACGCGAACTTTCAAGTTCTTAGAGGGATCCACAGCCAGCAACAATAGAGTGAAGGTACTAAGGATCAGCAGCATTGGGCGTCGACCCTAAGTTCCAGAACTCCCGAAAACCTTGACAATAGAAGCGGTTCAGCTAGGAGAGTGTGCTGCATCTTTAGCGGCACAACCAGCCTATCGTAGAAACTAGTGAAGCCGAAGAAAGAAGAAAAGGTAGAAGACGAATGTTTTTTCAACGTTTCCCATGAATCTTCGGTGTGTGGTCGTGTTACTGTAAGTTTTTGAACATTTTTGCTGTTAATCATTGTTTTTTTGCATAAACATGTCCTAGTGGTGATATTTCATCAAACATCACTGGAATAATTATACTAAGTGACATATAAATCCGAATACCCAGTTTAAATGGTTTTATTTTAATAAAATTTTGTATAAGTACTTAATGAAGCATAATAAGTAAATGATAAAAATTTCAAAATGATTGCACTGCTTTAAAGCCCTTTGACCTTTAATAATGTGTGGATGCACCCTGATGTGCTACGCATTCTCCAACGCGCCTAGGCATGCTTCTCATCAGGTGGTCAATGTCCTCCTGTGGTATCTCATTCCAGGCAACCACCAACTCCTCTCGAAGTGCTTCTAGAGTCTGAGGAGGACGTTGCAAATTGAGCAATCTCCTACCCATCATATCCCACACGTGCTCAATTGGGGATAAGTCGGGAGATCTTGGTGGCCATGGTAACAATGTGACATCATTATGTTGAAAGAAGTCTATTGTGCCCCTTGCAACATGTGGTCGGGCATTATCTTGTTGGAAAGTTGGATCTGCCAGGGTGTCAAGATAGGGTAAAAGTTGGGGTTCTAGAACTTCGTGGATATAACGCTGCGCGTTCATGTTACCTCTGATGAAGATTAAAGGTGACCTGGAACCATAAGCTATAGCACCCCAAACCATAACTCCAACAGTGTGATGAACATGTCTTTCAACAAAAAACTGTGGATTCCTCCTTTCACCACGTCGCCTTCTGACCCTGGCACGACCATCGTGCATGCCTAAACAAAATCGAGACTCGTCACTAAAGACAATACTGTTCCATTCCTGATCCCAGAGTGACCGTTGTCTGCACCACTCAAGGCGATTACGTCGGTGTTCTCGAGTTAAAGGGAGGACCCAGTGTGACCGGTATAAAAACAAGCCAAAACTTCTCATTCGTCAGTAAACACTTCGCATGCCAATAGGTCTTCCGTGTTCTGCAAACCATTCATTTGCAATGGACCTGGTAGTGGAGAAACGGTCCCTTAAGGCCAATAATCTTAGGCGGCGATCTTCACTGTCTGTTGTTCTACGGCGGCGTCCAGTGCCCCTTGCTCTTTGCGTACGGCCTTCTCGAAGCCATGCCTGACAATACCTAACCACAGTGTCTACACTTCTTTGCACTCTAACTGCAATTGTCCGAAAAGAAAGTCCAGCTTCCCGAAGTCCCACTATACGGCTCCTATCAAACTCACTAAGTTGACGAAATCGTACAGGTCTCCGTACTCTAGGCATCGTAACCGATCGTAAAGGATGTCAAGAACCAAAATCCGCCAACGTTGATTCTTTAATGCGGCTGAAATATTCATTTTTAGAGCGTTAGTGAATTAAAAAAAAGCAGTATAAAAACCGGAATGTCCAACTGATAAGGCTGAAAATTTTTCACTTGTTATTTACAGTAAGATAAATATATTCACCAACTTTTATTAAAATAAAACCATTTAAACTGGGTGTTCGGATTTATATGTCACTTAGTATAGCTCTCTTATAACACTGATCAACAGCCAAAAAATATCCTAAACAAAATCAACAAAATATTATTATTTTTAATGTGCTAAAACCGGAATGAAACTTATTTTTTCAATATTAGTTCAAGTTTTAGAGATACGGTAATTATATGTGTTCCTGCTGTGACAGTGTTAATATACTGTAATTCACAAGAATGCAAGTGCTACATTTTTATATTCGGCAAGGAAAGATGAAGTAATCGGCATGATTGTGTTACGTTATACATACGTGTACATTATATTGTTTTATATTAGCCATTTTTTCCTCAGTTGGCTGACAGCGTTCATGCAAGATGTCTCAAAAGTGTGTAAACAATCCAGATCAGTTTTGTTACGTGTGTGGTGATGTGACTTTTGCGTCTCAGAGACGGTCTATTACTCCACTAATAACAAAGGCATATCAGCTTTATTTCGGTTGTAAACTAGGTGATCAAGACAAACAGTGGGCACCCCACATCTGCTGTAATACATGTGCTTCAAGTCTGAGGAGCTGGTTAAATGGCAAAAAACGGTCTATGCGCTTTGCTGTCCCAATGGTTTGGAGAGAGCCTACAAATCAAATTAATGATTGTTACTTTTGCATGGTACCTTGTGTTGGACAAGCCACAGGTATATCCAAGAAAAAAAAATCGGTTATTAACTACCCAAACATACCATGCGATGAGACCTGTGCCTCACAGTGACGAAAATCCTATTCCAAAACCCCCAGAATCCTACACTTGCGAATCAGAAAACGAATCAGATCATGGCGATCGAGTGATTCGTCAGGAAGAAGATATGCCATGCAACGTCAAGAGATCCTGATTTTATACCGAGCACGTCATGCCACCAACCGCACAAAATAACACAGTCAGAATTAAATGATCTTGTAAGAGATTTAGAACTTTCAAAATGTAAGGCAGAGTTACTTGGATCAAGACTGCAGCAGTGGAACTTGTTAGAAGACGATGTTTCGGTGTGTTTTTCGTAAACGCCACAAAGACTTAGAACCATTTTTCAATATGGAGAATAACTTAGTTTTCTGCAGTAACATTAACGGCTTACTGGCGGCTTTAAATATAATCTATAACCCAGAAGAATGGAGATTGTTTATAGACAGTTCGACATTGAGTTTAAAGGCAGTGTTATTGCATATTGGAAATATTTTACCATCTCTTCCTGTAGGGTATGCAGTTCACATGAAAGAATCATATGACAATATGAAGTACCTATTGACATGCATAAAATACGATGAGCACCAATGGCATATTTGTGGCGATTTGAAAGTTGTTGCACTTTTGCTTTTCAATACCTGCGTCAGAAATTTCCAAGACTAAGTGAGGCAAAGGTTAATGAAGGTATTTTTGTTGGGCCACAGATTCGAAATATTTTGAAAGATACACAGTTCGAAAACACTTTAACAGGTATTGAAAAAACTGCTTGGAATGATTTCCGTCTGGTGGTCACTAATTTCGTGGGACATAGAAAAGCTGACAACTATAAAACCCTTGTCAAAAATATGCTGTCATCGTAACAAAAGATGGGCTGTAATATGTCTCTTAAGATACATTTCCTACACTCACCCCTGGACTTTTTTCCTGACAATTGCGGAGCCGTAAGTGATGAGCACGGCGAACGTTTTCATCAGGATATTTCAACAATGGAAAAAAGGTACCAGGGAAAGTGGAATCCTTCCATGCTTGCAGACTACTGTTGGACTCTTGGTAGAGATGCTCCAGAAACGATCCATAAAAGAACAGCAACAGGACAGCGCATATAGTGATTCTTATAAGTATATGAATCTTGTTACTTTTTTTAATATATCCTTAAAAATAAAAAGTTTTTTTTCTAAACCGCAAGTATTTTTTTTATTTCATTGTCATTTTTGGATTCAGCGCCCCAAAATTAACAAAGAAGTGCACTTTTCCCACAAGATACAATTAAAAAACTAAAATTTGTTGTCCGTAATAGGTGTATTTGTTGTTATATTGTTTGTGCTTGTGGTAAAATTAAAAAAAGTTCTGTAAAGAGAAAAAATCATCTCGAAAGTCAAATCAGTCTATTGAGACCGATAAGAACGAGGACGTTCTAAGGGTTTAAGAGGGGAGGAGTTATATCCATCATCGCCCTGTATTTTATATAATGTTATAATTATTACCTGGTACTTGTATTTCTTGCTAGCATTGTCGCTACGCTATGGAATCTTATCTCGCGCCTTGAAGTTCACATGTTAACATCCTCTGTATCAGCATATTATATTTCTACTGCATCCATGTGTGAGGAAATCTTGTCACTTCTTGTCTAACCGTCCTGCTTTACGCAACCTGAGCTGGCACATCCGTAATAACGGCCAGAGGACCTACGGACTGCTCAGACATACAAATTACGAATATAAACTCAATCTCAGGCATACACAGCATCATTTAATTTACAATTACATATATTGAATTTCTTGTTAAAACTACCTCTAGGCTGTACATCGAGACACGGCTCTTCTCTAAGGTAATCCACCATCTTTTTCGTAGAGAAAGCGATGCTGGCCATCAATAGAAGGGAGCCAACAACAATTGTTATTGAGTGGTATGAGCATTTTTCCATAGTTTCTTCTTTTTCTACGAATCCTAACCATGTCATCATCCATTGCGTTATAGAACTTGGCTGTTCTACCTCTGGTTCAGTTGCAGCGTATCTACAACAACATTTTACATTATTTTTGAGAAAAGAACCGACCCAAATAGCCATTACGCTGCCAGGAAAAGAGAAGGTCAGAATCAGTACGTTAGAATATAAAAAAAAATGCATATAAACATGTCTATACCCCATTTACGCACAGACAAAATACAACATGCCCAAAAGCGATATCTACAGGTCCGTATTTTCGTCAATGTTCTTGGAATAATCTAAATTTTGTGGCGGCCACATTGGTAGCAAGAGAACTCTGTGAAACTCTGGGTCAAAGCCAAAGTTCAAAGAAGTCAGACAGATAATGTTTGAGTTCGAGGAAGAAGATGAGCCTATGTCAGAATCTGCCGAGGAAAAATTTTAAACAATACTTAAGTTTTTCACTTAAGAATACCAAACAAATAATAGTATGTGCAAATAATATGAATATTTTGCAATAATATGTGCTTATTTATAATTGATTACTCACTACAAAAAAAAAGATTTCTTATACAAATTTGTTTATTTCCTGAATTTTATTATAATTTTCCTAATGATTGATTGCTTAAAAAAATAAAGTAGAAGAGTTTATACCATAGTCATAAATCACATTTCTTTCTCATCTCAGTAATTGAGAAGAATTATTCTTGACACAGAGTGAAATATTGTAAACTTACAACAAAAATAAAAATAGACTCAAACCTGGCAAATGAAAAATACTACGTATATATACTAAGTGACATATAAATCCGAACACCCAGTTTAAATGGTTTTATTTTAATAAAAGTTGGTGAATGTATTTATCTTACTGTAAATAACAAGTGAAAAAATGTTCAGCCTTATCAGTTGGACATTCCGGTTTTTATACTGCTTTTTTTAATTCACTAACGCTCTAAAAATGAATATTTCAGCCGCAGTAAAGAATCAACGTTGGCGGATTTTGGTTCTTGACATCCTTTACGATCGGTTACGATGCCTAGAGTATGGAGACCTGTACGATTTCGTCAACTTAGTGAGTTTGATAGGGGCCGTATAGTGGGACTTCGGGAAGCTGGACTTTCTTTTCGGGCAATTGCAGTTAGAGTGCAAAGAAGTGTAGACACTGTGGTTAGGTGTTGTCAGGCATGGCTTCGAGAAGGCCGTACGCAAAGAGCAAGGGGCACTGGACGCCGCCGTAGAACAACAGACCGTGAAGATCGCCGCCTAAGATTATTGGCCTTAAGGGACCGTTTCTCCACTACTAGGTCCATTGCAAATGAATGGTTTGCAGAACACGGAAGACCTATTGGCATGTGAAGTGTTTACCGACGAATGAGAAGTTTTGGCTTGTTTTCTTACCGGCCACACTGGGTCCTCCCTTTAACTCGAGAACACCGACGTAATCGCCTTGAGTGGTGCAGACAACGGTCACTCTGGGATCAGGAATGGAACAGTATTGTCTTTAGTGACGAGTCTCGATTTTGTTTAGGCATGCACGATGGTCGTGCCGGGGTTAGAAGGCGACGTGGTGAAAGGAGGAATCCACAGTTTTTTGTTGAAAGACATGTTCATCACACTGTTGGAGTTCTGGTTTGGGGTGCTATAGCTTATGGTTCCAGGTCACCCTTAATCTTCATCAGAGGTAACATGAACGCGCAGCGTTATATCCACGAAGTTCTAGAACCCCATCTTTTACCCTATCTTGACACCCTGGCAGATCCAACTTTCCAACAAGATAATGCCCAACCACATGTTGCAAGAGTCACAATAGACTTCTTTCAATATAATGATGTCACATTGTTACCATGGCCACCAAGATCTCCCGACTTATCCCCAATTGAGCACGTGTGGGATATGATGGGTAGGAGATTGCTCAATTTGCAACGTCCTCCTCAGACTTTAGAAGCACTTCGAGAGGAGTTGGTGGTTGCCTGGAATGAGATACCACAGGAGGACATTGACCACCTGATCAGAAGCATGCCTAGGCGCGTTGGAGAATGCGTAGCACATCAGGGTGCATCCACACATTATTAAAGGTCAAAGGGCTTTAAAGCAGTGCAATCATTTTGAAATTTTTATCATTTACTTATTATGCTTCATTAAGTACTTATACAAAATTTTATTAAAATAAAACCATTTAAACTGGGTGTTCGGATTTATATGTCACGTAGTATAATTGGCGTGTTTTGAGATAAAATGACTTCATCAAAAAGCTAAAAACAGTTTCAGCAGGAGAATTTTAAAAAAAGTTCGGAGTAGACCACTTTCTTTGAAAAAAGGCCTCGCAAAAATGTTTTTCTCCAGACCTCGCATCTGCTAAGGACGGCTCTGTGTGTGTGTGTGTGACATTTCGACGATATGGCGGTTATACTATCTAATAGTGTTTTACAAAGTATAACTAAAAATCATCCATCAGAATTCAAGTTAATCCTATTTTTACTTACTTGTCTCACCTGTGACCTACCTGTAAATCGGCCATCTACCCAACTCAGGTACGCAGACGAAATTACAGATAAACTACACTCAAAGTCCCTCGTTTTGTCTTTCAAACAAAAATTTATGTCTGGAAGCCCTACGATCTACGACTATTGTCACATTTTTATTTAAATTGGTGATACTTACTGGCTGGTGATACAGTCATAAACCTCCACAAAATTGACCCACAAGTTGCATAATCCGTGGCTGATTGGAATCAAAATACTATTGACCATCAAACCAACGAGGTCGCTGGCATGTTCTGTATGACTGAAAAGCGATTCTTCTTTCTCGCCGCACTTTTCGCAGCTTATAGGATAAAAGTACGACTCGGCTAGATTAGTGTATAGCAGCAGTAAAACTAAAATGTGTAAATGACTCATATTTGTGGTTCTGTCATGATGCTAACGTCAAGCTGATGAGTGTGCTGATGTTGTCATCAATACTGTCATAAAGTTCTATCACAGGTCTATCTACCCAAGCTTGAATAGTATTGCAGATGAAGCTCAAAGTCACATGAATTATAGGGAGCTTAAAGATGGTTTGTTAATTCAAGTTTTGAACAGACAAGTTACACTTCCGGTGCTGGGACTTTGTAACACAGGGCAATGCAATGCCCCCATTTTGGTAATACAGTTTTGTTATTTCTACCCTTTCTTAAATTGAATAAGTCATTATTCAATATTCATCACAACTAGGTAGGTAATTTAACAATTTGAAATGAAAGAAAGTTTTTCTATTGTATATGATGACACTGACTGATGCTAAATGTTCTTGCTGGTATCCATGATTATTATTTTTTACCGTGCAAGTTAGTCGAATTTTATCATAAACTCGAATAGCTTCACAACGATTGAAGATAAAGTGTATCTAACGAAGCTACAAAGTAATCGTAAACAGTGGTTGATTCGTGATCAACTCGTGATCGGTAGCCATGGCGCTCTGTCGGCCTCTTCCTGATTGGCTTGTAGCGACGAGCCTCCAGACAAAGTCGCACGGTTGCCACACTCGGCGAGTTTTCGCCAGAGTGGTTGATCACATTCGCATGGATCACAAATCAATCTGTTGGTGCAATACGTGCAATAACTGTTGTAAAGGACATTATATAACAATAAATGGCATCACAAAGGTATATTCCAATTTGATCTGCAGCAAATTATGAACGGCATATACGGAGATGCGAAAACAAGCTCAAAAAGGTGAAGAAAATTTTTGTGCAATCTTTATAGTTAAATTTTTCCTAAGAGATAGCATCAGTGAGGGAATTTTTTTCTATTGTCTTATTTTTCACATTAATGCGATGTCGAGGTATGTGGCCCTAACGCAATTGAAAATAAGGTTTCGATAATCCTTCCATAAAGTTTCGATGAGTACATCTGAAATAACCTTGAGATATTCTTCAGGGAAATACAAAAATCTCCTTTTGTGTTTTTTTGTGCAGATTTATCTATTAAAATCCTATCCGCAATCTATTTTCCGTGCACACACCTTCAACCGAATGTATGCCATATATGATATTACCGTTTCCAACTTTCACCAAGGTTAATAGGAACCATAACAGCTCCCTACTCTTCCCCCCTATAAGAATATCGATTTGTAGCCTCACATTTCAAGGTTAGACTTCTTGTAATGTTTCTGTTCAACATTCGGCGATTTCTGACAATTTTCCCAATAAAACATGATCATTGTGACATTAAGCCTGGCAACGCTGCATAGTAGAGGGAACTCTCAGCGTCACGTTGATGGTTCGTCACCGCGCACAGGATTGTAATCAGTTACGGATACCCGTTTATGAGCGCGAACGTTTTATGCACGTCTTGACTTGATTTTTCTTGCGGAAATTTAATATTAGTCTAAAATGTCTTACACAGATACAGCTGATGAAGTGGTTGAAATCAGCTTAACGTCACCCAGAAAAAGGGCTAAAAAGCTTCATCTTAGCGCAGGTGAAAAACAAATTATGCTAAATATCTACAAGAACCAGATGCAAGAGAATAGTGGATTGGCTATAGAAAATATCGTATGTAAGGCTGCTGAAATTTCTGGAGTAGGTCGATCAAGTGTTTACAAAATCTTGAAGGAATATAGACAAAATCACTATCACTATCAAAATCACTATCTGAGTCAAAAACATATCCAGCGAGAAAAAAAATCATCGAAAAAATAGATGACTTTGACAAAAGTGCCATTAGAAGAAAAGTACATCACTTTTTCTTCAGGAATGAAATACCTACAATAGATAAAATATTGAAGCAAGTGAATGATGATGAGGACCTGCCAAATTTTAAAAGATCTACGTTCCATAAGCTGTTGAAAGAACTAGACTTTCGATTTTTGAAAAGAGGAAGGAATAGTTTATTGATAGAAAAGGAGGAAATTGTTATCTGGAGGAGAGAATACCTTAGAAAAATTAGGCAATTCCGCGCTGAAGGAAGAAAAATTTATTATTTAGACGAAACATGGGTGAACGCGGGGCATACGCAGGGAAAGGTTTGGGTAAATAGATCTGTGAGGTCCTCAAGGCAGGCTTTTTTAGATGGCCTTTCGACGGGATTGAAAAATCCTGCAGGTAAGTTTCGAAGTATATATGAACTTTTTTGGATGCAGATAATTCATTTTCTGATCGAATCAATGATTTGGAAGCTCCGAACTCAGTTTTGCTATCTCATCCAAGTTTCTGAGTATTTCCTTCACCCAAAAACTAATCTAAGACCCTATCCTACACTAACCTAAAAAGAGTAAGTTGCTTAATTTCGTCATTTAGTGCGCTCGCTGAGAAGTAAAATAATTGATTACTTTCAGGCAAGTGAAAACGCCTGATCATTTGCCACATAGGTAGCGTAGATGGATTTGTTCCTGAAGCATTGTGGGCGTTTGAATCCAAAAAAACTGAAGACTATCACGAAGAAATGGATGGTAACTCATTTGAAAATTGGTTCAAAAAAATTTTGCCGACACTTGATGATAACGCAATTATTGTGATGGATAATGCACCGTACCACTCCAGAAAATTGGAACAAATTCCAACAATGGCCACCAAAAAGGCAGACATTCAACAGTGGCTTGTCTCAAAGAAGATCGACTTCGACCAAACAATGGTCAAAGCTGAGCTGATAAATATAGTCAAGCGACATAAGTATAAATATTATTTAAAAATTGTTGACGAAATGGCCAAAAACCAAAATAAAACGATTCTCAGGCTGCCTCCCTATCACTGCGAACTGAATCCTATCGAGTTGATTTGGGCCGACATCAAGCAATACGTGGCGTCAAATAACAGCACTTTTAAATTTTCTGACCTTAAAAAACTGTTTGATGTTGCTGTCGATAGAATTACGCCAGCAAAATGGAGAACATGTATTGACCATGTCCAAGAGAAGGTGGAAACCAAAATGTGGGATATGGACAATATCATTGACACCCAAGTTGAACCCCTTATAATTGACATCAACAATTCTGATGATTCAAGCTCCTTGGAATACAGCATATAAATCGATTGATACCATTAAGACTGGCAGTTTAACGAGCTTTTTGGCAAGACAAGTAAGTTCATTATAGACTGCAATTAAAGTATAAGCTTCTAGTTATTAATGTCGAAATTCCAAATTTATAATTACACAAATTATGGTTAATTTAGGAGTTCCAAAGCATAATAGTGCCATTTTGACGAAAATCCGACGAATAATGTGCTACCATTTAAAAAAATCGGTACCTGCTCTATAGGTTTGACCCCAATGTGTTTTGCGATTATAGAGTTGAACTGTTGTCCTCATCATGAATTAAGCTCACTGCATTCGTAATTAAAATTGTCGCATATGACCTTTTATTGTCCATTATCAATCTTGATAAAAAAGGCACTCAAGAACAATCACACCAACAAGAGTACGGCACAACAATTCAACAACACAATATGAATGAACAGTAACAAGGGTAGAGCAATACTAAATGATCACTTGTTGAGTACCAAAATAGGAAACGATTTACAGGCTAGATCGCTAATCGAAATCCGACTCTGTTATTATAAAAATTTACCTCGGTACACACCCGCAGTCATCCTTTCCTCTTTTAAAGTAGCGCCGACGACCGTCTAAGGCCAGCCCACCCTCGTTTCCTTTCCACCCCTCCGTTACCTCAGTAGATGGTGCTCGTGATTGTAGGAGCCCCGTTAAAATAGTTAAAATTGCAGAATGTGTCACAAATTAAATTTTGGAACATATGATATATGAATTAAGTTATTACCTGGCGTGGTCGCCCTACTCTCCTTTATTTGACGTACAACCTAAAAATGAAATATAAATCAAAATAAATTTTAAATTTCACAACGTAGAGTGATATAGAAATCCGATGGGCAAACACAATATTTTACTTCAAATATGTGAATAATGATGTAATTTAAGAGTGAAGTATCAACCTGTGACGGTTTTTTTACGTTCAGTATTTGCATGAAACGCATAATTCTCGAGTATCATTCATTCATTTGTGTCCGAACATGAAAGCTGTCGCAAATTCCATCAATCAAGAAGGATTTACGACCTACTCAAAATATGGATCAAAGCTGATACAATAGATTGGCATGACGTCATTACTAACCATTTTATTGAAAATAACAGCATATCACTGTTGCGGTAAAAATGTTTGCTTGATAAATTCTTTGAGGACATAAATAAAAGTACTGAATGCTTATTCTTCAATAAACATCAAGCAAATATTCAGTTTACTTACTAACTGGAAGATGTTTGGATATCTACTGCATTTGGATTCACTTCAAAAAACTTGAAAACCTCCTAGATAGAAATTGGTAGTCAAAATTGATGTCAAAATTTTTATGATAATCCGTAGCAGTACCTCATTGAAACAATTATAAAGTGACTGGTGTTATTGGTTTCATAACAAATTCGATGTAGAGACCTTCATTTTTCAAATTGTTACAGGCTAACACACCAGAACGCCGCCAGTGCAAATATGAGCTGTAAGAGTCAGTATAGTCTTCCTGAAAACTATAACCCTGCTGACCACCCACCAGTTAAAATGAGGAACCATAACTGGTAAGTACTACTTTACTGCTTAATCTAAATGTAGCCTGATTGAGGTGGGGGGGGGGGGGGGTGTTCTGGAATATCGAGTTATTAATGTCGCATGCAATAGAGACAGCTAAAATCACATTTTTCATGCAATAAATTCTCGCGAAGCTGTTCATATTAGGTGCATACATTAGCATGTCGTCTACGGATACAGCAGATGAAACTGAGAATATTTCTCCAAATGCTTCTTTCAGCCATTGCTTCCTCTTCGGTGATATCACCTCCCCGAAAACTTGACAAGAAGGGACATTTGAGGCAAAAGAAATTGTCTTTAACGTTTATAAGAGCGAAATTTTAGAGCATCCTGAAATGAGAATTCATGATATTGAAAGACGTGTGACAATTTTCAACATTGTTAAAGTATACTAAGTGACATATAAATCCGAACACCCAGTTTAAATGGTTTTATTTTAATAAAAGTTGGTGAATGTATTTATCTTACTGTAAATAACCAGTGAAAAAATTTTCAGCCTTATCAGTTGGACATTCCGGTTTTTATACTGCTTTTTTTAATTCACTAACGCTCTAAAAATGAATATTTCAGCCGCAGTAAAGAATCAACGTTGGCGGATTTTGGTTCTTGACATCCTTTACGATCGGTTACGATGCCTAGAGTACAGAGACCTGTACGATTTCGTCAACTTAGTGAGTTTGATAGGGGCCGTATAGTGGGACTTCGGGAAGCTGGACTTTCTTTTCGGGCAATTGCAGTTAGAGTGCAAAGAAGTGTAGACACTGTGGTTAGGTGTTGTCAGGCATGGCTTCGAGAAGGCCGTACGCAAAGAGCAAGGGGCACTGGACGCCGCCGTAGAACAACAGACCGTGAAGATCACCGCCTAAGATTGTTGGCCTTAAGGGACCGTTTCTTCACTACCAGGTCCATTGCAAATGAATGGTTTGCAGAACACGGAAGACCTATTGGCATGCGAAGTGTTTACCGAAGAATGAGAAGTTTTGGCTTGTTTTCATACCGGCCACACTGGGTCCTCCCTTTATCTCGAGAACACCGACGTAATCGCCTTGAGTGGTGCAGACAACGGTCACTCTGGGATCAGGAATGGAACAGTATTGTCTTTAGTGACGAGTCTCGATTTTGTTTAGGCATGCACGATGGTCGTGCCAGGGTTAGAAGGCGACGTGGTGAAAGGAGGAATCCACAGTTTTTTGTTGAAAGACATGTTCATCACACTGTTGGAGTTATAATAATAATAATAATAATAAATGTCTTTATTAATCAGAATACATCAGTGAGGCGAAGTTTAGCCAAATGGCTACTCTTACACTTAACCTCACTGTGTACGAAAGAGTAACACTCGATACACATACAAACAATAAATGCAAATGCACACTATTAATATCCCATCAGCTGTTTCTTAACGAGTCTCCTGAAAGGCACTATTGTTTTACTGCGACATATTTTATCTGTAGAGTTGTATAACTTGACAGCATGAAATGTGAAGCTTTTCTGGAAAAGGGCCGTATAGTGGACTGGCATCGCAAAATTTAGGTTGTGTCTGAGATTTCTCTGATTAATGTTACCTCTTGGTACTAGCTTTTCTAAAATGTACGGTGGTTTTTTGGTGCAAACTACTTTATGGACAAACACCTTCATAGCATAAACAAACTGTGATTCCATCTTTAACCAATTTAAATCTTTAATCTTCGAAGAGACATGACTATGGTTTGGGGTGCTATAGCTTATGGTTCCAGGTCACCTTTAATCTTCATCAAAGGTAACATGAACGCGCAGCGTTATATCCACGAAGTTCTAGAACCCCATCTTTTACCCTATCTTGACACCCTGGCAGATTCAACTTTCCAACAAGATAATGCCCGACCACATGTTGCAAGAGTCACAATAGACTTCTTTCAACATAATGATGTCACATTGTTACCATGGCCACCAAGATCTCCCGACTTATCCCCAATTGAGCACGTGTGGGATATGATGGGTAGGAGATTGCTCAATTTGCAACGTCCTCCTCAGACTCTAGAAGCACTTCGAGAGGAGTTGGTGGTTGCCTGGAATGAGATACCACAGGAGGACATTGACCACCTGATCAGAAGCATGCCTAGGCGCGTTGGAGAATGCGCAGCACATTATTAAAGGTCAAAGGGCTTTAAAGCAGTGCAATCATTTTGAAATTTTTATCATTTACTTATTATGCTTCATTAAGTACTTATACAAAATTTTATTAAAATAAAACCATTTAAACTGGGTGTTCGGATTTATATGTCACTTAGTATATATAAGAAAAACAAAAGATTGTCTCCATCACACAAGAGACTGTATTACACGAAGCGTTGCATACAGTTGATAACTTTGATCGGAATGCCTTCAGACGAAGTCCATAAATTTTTTGAAATGCGGGAACTTCACACCGTAGACAAATTATTACAGGAGGTTAATAGTGATGTAGTTTCAAAAGGACTACGTTCTATAGTTTACTCAAAGAACTTCATTTTGAGTATGTAAAACGGCGCAGACATAGTATTTTGATGGACAGCCAAGATATTATTTTATGGAGAAGAGATTATTTAAAATCAATAAAGAGATACCGCGATTAGAGCAGGAATGCAGGACATACAAAACCTAAAGTATGGGCTGACTCTACAATTAAATCAGCACGACAAGCCTTCTTAGATGGACTAACTACTGGCCTACAGAATCCGACAGGTACGTGTACCTAACCAATTCGTCATTTGTGTTGTAAATATGATGTCAAGTAGACTGAATGTATGAGCTCACGCTGAAAACTTAGCTATATCTGGTAGATACTCTGCTTGTATTATTATTAGTTTTCTTGAATACTATATGAAATAATAATTTCCAAGAAAACGATTTGTTATATGTGACATTGGCAGTGAATATGGCTTGGTGCCCACTGCCCTACGGGCATTTGAGTCAAAGAAAACGACCGACTACCATGAAGAAATGGACGGGAGTTCGTTGGAACGATGGTTTGAAGAAACGCTCCCAAAGCTTGACAATAATGCTGTCGTTGTACTTGATAATGCTGCATACCACACTAGAAAACTATAAAAAATTCCCACAATGTCCACAAGAGAGGCAGAAATTCAACAATGCCTTCTTTCAAAAGACACTAGTTTCAATCAAAATATGGTCAAAGCAGAACTTATCCATTTAGTCAGACAGCACAAATATATACTAAGTGACATATAAATCCGAAAACCCAGTTTAAATGGTTTTATTTTAATAAAAGTTGGTGAATGTATTTATCTTACTGTAAATAACAACTGAAAAAAATTTCAGCCTTATCAGTTGGACATTCCGGTTTTTATACTGCTTTTTTTTAATTCAATAACGCTCTAAAAATGAATATTTCAGCCGCAGTAAAGAATCAATGTTGGCGGATTTTGGTTCTTGACATACTTTACGATCGGTTACGATGCCTAGAGTACGAAGACCTATACGATTTCGTCAACTTAGTGAGTTTGATAGGGGCCGTATAGTGGGACTTCGGGAAGCTGGACTTTCTTTTCGGGCAATTGCAGTTAGAGTGCAAAGAAGTGTAGACACTGTGGTTAGGTGTTGTCAGGCATGGCTTCGAGAAGGCCGTACGCAAAGAGCAGGGGGCACTGGACGCCGCCGTAGAACAACAGACCGTGAAGATCGCCGCCTAAGATTATTGGCCTTAAGGGACCGTTTCTCCACTACCAGGTCCATTGCAAATGAATGGTTTGCAGAACACGGAAGACCTATTGGCATGCGAAGTGTTTACCGACGAATGAGAAGTTTTGGCTTGTTTTCATACCGGCCACACTGGGTACTCCCTTTAACTCGAGAACACCGACGTAATCGCCTTGAGTAGTGCAGACAACGGTCACTCTGGGATCAGGAATGGAACAGTATTGTCTTTAGTGACGAGTCTCGATTTTGTTTAGGCATGCACGATGGTCATGCCAGGGTTAGAAGGCGACGTGGTGAAAGGAGGAATCCACAGTTTTTTGTTGAAATACATGTTCATCACACTGTTGGAGTTATGGTTTGGGGTGCTATAGCTTATGGTTCCAGGTCACCTTTAATCTTCATCAGATATAACATGAACGCGCAGCGTTATATACACGAAGTTCTAGAACCCCATCTTTTACCCTATCTTGACACCCTGGCAGATCCAACTTTCCAACAAGATAATGCCCGACCACGTGTTGCAAGAGTCACAATAGACTTCATTCAATATAATGATGTCACATTGTTACCATGGCCACCAAGATCTCCCGACTTATCCCCAATTGAGCACGTGTGGGATATGACGGGTAGGAGATTGCTCAATTTGCAATGTCCTCCTCAGACTCTAGAAGCACTTCGAGAGGAGTTGGTGGTTGCCTGGAATGAGATACCACAGGAGGACAATGACCACCTGATCAGAAGCATGCCTATGCGCGTTGGAGAATGCGTAGCACATCAGGATGCATCCACACATTATTAAAGGTCAAAGGGTTTTGAAGCAGTGCAATTTGAAATTTTTATCATTTACTTATTATGCTTCATTAAGTACTTATACAAAATTTTATTAAAATAAAACCATTTAAACTGGGTGTTCGGATTTATATGTCACTTAGTATACATATAATCTTAATGTTATTGACGAAATGACTAAAAACCAAAATAGACCGTTTCACTGCGAATCAAATCCTATTGATGATGGGCAACTATAAAAAACTATGTGGCTTCAAACTAGAACATTCAAATCTTCTGGCGTGGAAAATTTGTTTTATGAAGCTGTCAACAGATTGGCGGCAAACCACTGGAGAGATTGCATCCATCACGTTCAAGAGGCAATCGAAACAAAGATGTGGGATCTGGACAATATGATCGATATTCAAATTGAACCTGTAATAATTAATATTTGTGAAAAGTATGTGATTCCGATTCTGGTAATAGATGGCGCTTTTCGCTGTCTTGCTTCGATAGATCTAATGCCTCGGATAGATATAATCGCTTGTCTAGGAGACCATGCCTAGACCATGCTGATAAGTTGCCATAAATCACGAAACAGCCATATATGGTTGGCTGTTTGAGGTGTGATGGACGAAAGCAGCATGTTTAAATTAAAATAAATATATTTTGTAAAAGTATGATGTGTCCAACGGGCCGCAGGCTGGCCGCCTGTTTTGAATAACATTGTAACTATAAAACAAACTTTTTTTTTTGTGAATATTAAAACATAAATGAGTGGTTATCTGGTAAATATATACTTTTAGTAATTCCCGTTGGTTTCAGTTAAATCTATCAGTACTGCTTTCTGTACACTGCTGAAGTACTGTTTTTTTTTTCATTCCTTCCATCATGAGGACAAACATTGATACCATTCCGCTAAAACAAATATTTTTGCCGGAAAACAACTACTTGGCAAATCCAGCATAAGCTAAATAAGCAATAGGGACCCCATTTTAGGTCAGCAGCAATCGAAGGAACATTGTCTTACTCTATCTTCTATACATCTCCCAACTCACATTGCTATGCTAAAATAGTGTAAGCAAAACACCGTTTTTACTGTCCAAAGTCTAATATATAACTATGACGACTGGACTATCATCCTATTTCAAATCCGCGTTCGCTGTCCACTGGGTTGACTGAGTCTCGACTATGACTGCTTCCGCCGTCTGGCCGGGTATACAGGGTTACAGGAAAAGTCGTGCTAGATCCGTTAAGGGCGTGTAGTACCCATCATTTCTGACTTATTTCATTATGAAACACCCTACCCTAAACTTAACCCTTTTCGAGATATTCAACTTTTAATGTTTTTATTGAAAATTGCCGATTTTTAGGCTACTAAATGTATTTATTTTTATTTTGTGTGTGTTATTATTACTATTATTGCATTTTAACATGTGTAATAAGATGCTTTAGGACGTCAATCATTAAAATAGTCCATAAGTTAATTGAATAGGCCGTAGTAGATAAGTGAATGTTAAGAAATTGAAAAAAATATCAGAAAGTTTATTTTTCTCGAAGGGATATCTAAAAAAAATATTATGGCAATTGTTCCCAGTTCCCACGCCTATTCTCCTTCAAGTTTAGACGCACCGTGCGAGCGAGACATGACGATTTAATGTGGGTGCGAATGAAAGAAAACATATTATAATAACCGGTTAGGGCTGGAAATCCAACACGGGATGTTGTTTTGGTTGTCAGTCTGCTTTTGTGCTTCGTACATAGTAGATGTGATATCGTTTTGCTCTTTTCCTCGACTTGGCTACGATTCTGGACTATTTCTTCTGATTTGTGAATACTGTGCTTGTTCACTGGACTCTGATTTGTACTTGTGATACGGAAGTGTTGAAGATGACGTCCTACACACCTGAGGAATATGCTGATATGCTTATTTGTTACGGATACTGCGATTGTGTATCTGCGCAAGCTCGCAACGAATACAGAACTCGCTTCCCCGGTCGTCGAGTGCCGGATGTGGCCGTTTTTAACAGAGTTTATCTAAGACTTCGAGAAACTGGCTCTGTTTTGAGACGAAATACAGACCTGGGAAGACCACGAATTTATGACAACGAAGAACTGCAGGACAATGAGATAGTGCAACGCTTTCGAGCGGATCCGACCATTTCCACTAATCGTGTTGCCCGTGATCTGGGACTTTCGCAATGGAGAGTGTGGTTTACAGTGCATACTGCTGGCCTATACCCGTACCATTACACGCCGGTACACACTATTGAAGAAGGAGACCCCGCGAGAAGGTTGGACTTCCGCAGATTTATGCTAAATGCTGACGTAGAAGACCCAGATTTTCTAAGAAATATCTTATGGACAGATGAATCCAAATTTGATAACGATGGCATAACTAACTATCACAACGCCCATTACTGGGCCCCAAAAGTACTAAGGAATCCCAATAAGAAAAGAGTGGCGAGGTCCCAACGAAGATTCAGCGTGAATGTGTGGATGGGCATTATCTCCAACCATTTGATTGGACCTTACTTTCTCCCGGACAATCTAAATGGGGAAAATTACGAAAACTTCTTGAGAGGAGACTTCAGAGATTTGCTGGATGATCTGCCACTCAACTTGAGAAGGGACATGTGGTTCCAACATGATGGCTGCCCTGCCCATTTCAGGAGAAGTGTCAGAGACTGGCTGGACACAAATTATCCAAACAAATGGATAGGACGAGGTGGGCCGTTGCCATGGCCAGCAAGAAGTCCGGACCTAACCCCCATGGATTTTCATGTGTGGGGGTGCATGAAAAGTCTTGTCTACAGCGAGCCAAATCCAGTTTCGTCTGTGGAAGAATTAAGAGAAAGGATTGTCGATGCAGCAAATCAACTAAGGACAACGTTGACCACTGCAGTTGTAAAGACTGGTCTCCGTAGAAGGATGCGACAATGTATTAGAAACAGAGGCAGCCATGTTGAACATGAACTGTAGAGTAAGAAAAAGTTGTGTGAAAACCTGATTTAATAAATGATATTTCATGCTTACCTATTGTTTTATTTTACTTTTTAGGGCTAAGTATCAATTTTCTTCTCCACTGTCGCCTATGAAACTAAGTTTTTTCAATGCATTTAAATAAAATCCTAGATTGTTATACCTCGTTAGATAGCTGATAAAACATAGATATTTTAAAACACATCTGCCGAACAATTGCCATAATATTTTTTTTAGATATCCCTTAGAGAAAAATAAACTTTCTGATATTTTTTTCAATTTCTTAACATTCACTTATCTACTACAGCCTATTCAATTAACTTATGGACTATTTTAATGATTGACGCCCTAAAGCATCTTATTACACATGTTAAAATGCAATAATAGTAATAATAACACACACAAAATAAAAATAAATACATTTAGTAGCCTAAAAATCGGCAATTTTCAATAAAAACATTAAAAGTTGAATATCTCGAAAAGGGTTAAGTTTAGGGTAGGGTGTTTCATAATGAAATAAGTCAGAAATGATGGGTACTACACGCCCTTAACGGATCTAGCACGACTTTTCCTGTAACCCTGATATTCACCTATCGACGCGTCCAGAGATATTCTAGCGTTTTCCAGGCAGAGTCGTGAACTTCCATGGAAGGGGTCTAGATGGCAACTCGAAACATACCACATGGCTAAATAAGCAATAGGGACCCCATTTTAAGTCAGCAGCAATCGAAGGAACATTGTCTTACTCTATCTTCTGTACATCTCCCAGCTCGCATTGCTATGCTAAAATAGTGTAAGGAAAACACCGTTTTTACTGTCCAAAGTCTAATTTATTAATGCTTTAATTTATAACGCTTGCAAATAATTTATAACTATGACGACTGGACTATTATCCTATTTCAATTCAGAGATATTCTAGCGTTTTCCAGGCAGAGTCGTGAGCTTCCATGGAAGGGGTCTAGATGGCAACTCGAATACTCGCGATTGCGTCGCAAACGGTCCAGAATGGAAGCATGGTCGTGCAATTCTTGTTGCATAAGCGTTCTCTCTGCCAAGCAATTCCTCGCCGCTCAAGGCCTCAGCTATACGAGGGCGTTACAATATTGAGAAAGTTTCTGCGTCCAAAGTGGAATAGACTCTTGTACCAAAGCTCAACGTACGTTACTGCTAATACCGTGCACCTTTGTGTACGTGTACGCGGATCTCACTGTATTCTAAGGTAAGCCGCGATGTCAGTGGCTTACGATGCTTTCAAATTCGATTCTTCAAATTCAAATTGGCTAGCGGGAGATAAATTCCTGGGTAGGCAGCGACTAGCGAAGCGACGATCGAGCATGTGAATGTTCTCTTCCATTTTGACGTTTGACTATAACATTATGCAATACAATGACTTTTGTTGCGATGAAGTTTATTGTTCAAAGTATGCATAACCATTATTTTCAGTTCAGACTTAAGACGTATGTATTTATTACAGTTCAGATATGAGCGAAACCCAGCGAAAAAGGAGGTCTCGGAATCGACTATCGAACAGGAGGAGTACAGGATATGTTACAGGAGATGTACTGGAGGAAGCTCTCAAAATGGGTTCAAACCCTAAAAAAGAAGATGCGGAAAGGCAGCAGTGAGATTTTATATGAATATTTCGGACTAACTCCATCTACTAAGTAGATGTAATAATTGTGCCATAAGATACTATGTAAAACGTTGACATTCCACTTTCTAAACATATAAGGTAGCTTATTTCGGGAAATTCCTACCATATGTTCCGTTGAATATATGTATATCCTGATCGAGTAAGTATTCTCCAATATATAACTCACAAAATTATAGTTTCCGAATATCGCAACGATAGCAAAATGTTTTGATAGTAGCAGTATATTTGTATATGACTCATCTGGTACCGCTACACTGTACGTATGAAAAATATAGAGTCCATCTACTTAACATTTATTTTGAGCTGTTAGACATGAGTAGCGTGTACGTTTTAGAAATATGCTGCTATTATACAGAAAACGAACGAACACATCAACTTAACAGTACATTCCTTTATGCTTTATGGTACTGATTGTACGAGTGTTATTTTTACTGTAAGGACCGATTCCGCAACGAGCCGCGCGTCCTGTCACGCGACGTACGTTCAACCTCAGATACTCTTGGCCAGTCTTCCACTACGCCGCCATTACATTTCTCGTCTCTGTCGGTTGGTTGGGAGATTATGGTGCTTTGCTTGTTGCCATGTCACTCAGTACACCCGGCAAAACTCAGTCATTCGTTTTTTTAACGCTTGAAACGCTGAAAGGTGCTGTGAAACATTATTGTAGCCTTGGTATTCTATTCAAAACGGCAGGGGCTTCTGTATAGCGGCGTCCTTCTGCATCACGGCAACGCGCGGCCTCACGATGCCGCAAGAACGCTGTCGCAACTGGACAAGTTTCTTTGGGAATCATACAGCCCTGATTTAATACTCAGACATTCATCTTCTCCAAAATTTAAGAAATTTCTTAGCCTGGAAAATGATGACATCTAAAAAGAAACAGTTACTAACTGTACAGGATCCAAAAGCTGGTGCCACGAACTGACAAATGTTTATGGTGACTATGTACTTTTACGTCCATAAATGAAGTTTCTCCTTTACGAAACGGTTCTTACTAAAAAATAGCTCTCGTATATAGACAATAGGGCGCTATAAATTTTGAATTGTTTAATGAGTAAGCTGTAAAAGATGTATTTCTCAGTTCCTTTAATACATTGTTTTAGTAAGAAATACATCACTACAACACCTATGTAAATTGCTGGTATCTTCAGTATATTCAGTATGATATTTGTTATGAAAAGTAACACCGTACACTGATACATCGTTACCTCCTCTCTAACTTTAAGTATTTTTATTTTTATTCTATAATTATGTTGTAAACCATAGAAGTGATCATTAAATTATCTAAACAGTCATATAGTGTATTTTTACTAGTATGATACAACTAACGACAAACTATCTCGCAAATCGACGGCTACACAATCGCCATTCTCTTACTATCGACAAAATGGAGGGTTATCTGGAAGCTAGCAGTAGATGTCGTTAGTTGGGTTGGGTGTTATATCTAAGATTATGAATAGAAAAATGCCAACTGCTGATCAGCTGTCAATAAACGTGATAAGGTGTCGCGGAAAACAGGGTACCTTTCTAACAAGTTTGTCTATTCAACATCTGCTTTGACAGTTTGATCTCCAGCGCCACCTGACAGGACAGGAGCACTACTGGAAGTAATTCAGTTTTCAATTTGTATATGAAGTTATATGCATTTGTAATACAATTAAAAACAGCAAAAAAAGAATGTCGAGGTATTGTACAAACATGCAGATAATTTTTTTAAATGTTTCTATCGATAACGCTTTCACCGACACTTTCAACTGAACCGGTGAGATTTTCTTATATCTAGAGCGGTGTTTCCAAAACTTATCCATAGCGCGATCGCTGTTTGTTAAAAATATTGTTCACGACCCCCTATTTCATTCAAACCAAAAACCGACAGAAATAGCGTACCTGATTTACAAGTAATTGATGGCCTTTACCATTTTACTTTACTGTTTACGTTTGAAAGAGTTTGTTAATTATTTTAATAATTGCAATATATTCCATCAGATTTAATAGTATTTAGTCGTTAATTTTGATTTACGGCGTCATTCAAATAGTAATATATTATTTCACAAAGCGTTTTTGTTTTATTTTTAAATCTCGACCTTCCCCCCCCCCCCTATAACCCCATTGCGACCCCTAGGGGTTTTGTCCCACAAGTTGGAAAACACTGCTCTTGAGATAACACGTTGTAGCGTTTTTGGTCCAAAGAGCTCTGACATGTGGTAAATATACTTTTATTTGGTCTTGGCATAACAATTTTGGATGGTTTGCTTTGTGCATCGTAATTATGGTCTACATATGTAATAGGTTTACCCTCACAAATCAAGTATCAAGTACAGATATACAGAAATGCAAATGCAATTGAACTGCAACTATATAGGGAAACATCAACTGTTTCTTAACAACCCACGTGTAAATCTGTCATGCTAAGCACAGAGGAGGTATCTGCAATTTTTGGGCATATTTGGTTGATGGGTACAGCTTTTGACCACAAAATACTAAAATCTCACATTTTTGTTTGAAGTTTCTATACGCCTCTAGCTTACATTGCATTGTTTGTCGCGCGAATTGCATGGCTGAACTATACTTTAGCGCATATCGCAAATATTCCATTTCTTATTTTAAAATGAAAGATTAGGATTTAACTTGCACGAAAATATCATTTTCTCTTTAATACTGTGGTATAGAATACTGCTTTATAAGCTGTTTTCTTCTTGTTTATACAAAAGATTGTTCAAAATTATATGAATATAACATACACTGTAAGTTAGTGTGATACTGTTCATCGCAATAATACGATTTTACATTATTTTAATGGTGAAAATAGTTCATTGTTAAGTAGTCATTTCTTTCATTTCAGATAATTATTCCCATCACTACACCACCGTCACTCTCATATTCTCTCCATCTAGTTGCGATGTTGCCAAATCATGAATAGATATGAGTACCTTAATTTGGTTTGTCAAATTCTTACTGATATACTAGCGCAAAAATGTGCAATCGGCACAGGATTGCCATGAAAATGCGATTTGGAGGTGAGGCCGGCAGGTTATACTGTCTAAATCAATGAACTGTCAACACTGATGGAATCGCCCCGTCCCATTTGTACAATGAAACGATAATGCGGCCAACATACGACAAAGAGGTCCGAGAGAGACATGGAGCTAGTCAGGGCAAAAAGCGCGCGGACTTGAATGAATTGCATAGGAAACCGAGGATTCTTAGAGAAGATTTAAAAGTTATTCAGGCAACTGGAACGAGATAAAATCCTGGAAACGTAATTATAATTAAAAAACCAAGTTTATTTGTTTATATATACATATGTATGAAACTTGACAATAAATTCTCCTTTACACATTTGAAGATATAAAAATTAGTATTTAACATAAGTAATTAATAATTCAGGTAGCAAAGAGATTACATGTCTGCTTATAATTAACTTAACTGCTCTAATATGCTATTTCTTACATATACAAAATAAGATATCTAAGAAATATCACAATAAATACATGTTATTTTCTTTATATCTTTATAATGTTCCAAATAGTATTTATGCACATTTAAATTTATTTTTATAGTACTGTAGCTGTCAACACTAAATGTAGTGGGAACACGTCCAATTTTGTAGAGATTAAAGTTTACAAAGAAAAAACCCTTATATATATATATATATATATATATGTATACAAAATATTTGTGCACAATGGCATTAACAATACTGTAGATGCACAGTTTTTCATTATGATACAATATAGGTTATACCATAGTTCATTCTAGAAATTATGTATTCATGTTTTCTTTTCAAAACCCTTCGATGGCTAGGTTCTTTCTTGAGATGGGCTGGAAAATCAAACACATATGGAACTGGCACCTTTTTTAGTACCTTATTTCCATAAACACTAACTTCATAATCCTCTGGAGTGAAATGCTTTTCACAAATTACCGTTGTTGTACTGGGAGTAAAGCTTTCTCTTCTTATAGCATGTAATCACAACTTCCTCATGTTAGGATCTCTAGGTATCCTAAAAATGCAGATATTTCCTCGAATTACCAATTAACAATTAATTCTCACACAAAAATGAATGAGATGATTAAAACCAACCTGTGAAACTTCATTGCAACAATTCACCGGACTGCAAGATTCAACCATTTTTAAACAAATATCACATAAAACAACAGCTCTTGAAGGCTGTCCGGCATAAAAATGTTTATAATAATTGTCGCAAACTATCACTATTAATCTTTAACGTCACTAAAAACAAACATTCACCAAAAATCCTTAGAACATATATGGAAATACCACAATGGACCACGATGTTTTGCCAATGTTTTGCCCTGACTAGCGCTATCCTTCTCGTTTCTCATTCTAGCCGCAATGAAGTCGCGTTACGCCTGTTTCATCAGTGTTGACAGTTCATTGGTCTAAATCCACCTTGTGCCCTACTATAGCGTTAGCTAAAGAGACTTTTTTGAAGAATGCCTTATGCCCTTTACAAAAGTACTTATAATTATTATTGTTTTTCCTATATTATAGTTATAATCTATTTACTCTTTGTAAGTATGTACTTGAAGAATTAAATATTTCAAGTGAATCTGATGTTACAAGATGTATCTAATTAAATGTGATATATATGAGAAATAACTGAAAAAGTAGCTGTTGCAAATCACTAAATAATGAAAACATAACAAAGAATATTGCAAGTTTTTTGATGATTTGATGAAATGATCGTTAATCTTTATTTAACTATAATGTTGGACGCTGATATGTTGGGTGGACCTGGCGAGGTGGTCCAAATCGACGAATCGACGTTTGGTATTTTTATGTGCAATGACCGCTGGTGCCTTTTGTATTTTCTGTCACGCGAGCCGCTGGTGCATTTTCCACTGTTAAGACACATACTGTTCAAAATTCCATCTAGTTTTCGGTAAATATTGGAACAACTGTTCATAAAACAAGCCATTTACAATAAATTAAGACTTGTTTGGCAAATAACCTCATTTCTAATTACGTATAACTCCCAAAAAAGGTACAACTTGGCAACAATGGACATCATGTATCTTATGTGTCAAGAAATGAGCGTTATAAAATGGCCATTGAGGATTGTTTGTACTTTCAAATATTTCTTATAAACGCAAAAACTTTGACCTCATTGAAAATACGCGAAAGAAATGGTTAAGGAATTTCAAGAAGACATTGAAAAAACACAAAGCAACACCTCTACACAGTTTATCAAGTAAATACCATTATTTATTTTGATCGGTTATTTAAGCTAATAAGCTAATGTGTAATAACACGTCTGGTTTTGAACCTTTTTTTTGCAAAAAAACGATTCTTTACTGTTTCAAATCTATTTTTCTTAGTACTATACAGTGTATGTTATATTCTTATAATTTAGAGCATCTTTTTGTACAAAAACCTTATAAAACAGTATTCTATTCTAGAGTATTACCACCAAAAATACAGCTTCGAAGTTTTATAAAATAGCAAGCAGAAGGTTCCTTAAAGAAAAAATGATATTTTCTTAAAAGTTACATTCTAATCCTTCATTTTAAAGTAATAAATTAAGTATTTGCGATATGCGCTAAAGTATAGTGTTACAAATTCCATATTTTTTGTTTCCAAAAAATTACTCTGAAAATACGAGTTTAATGACAGAACTGTCAAAAAATTAACTTATGTCAACTTCACTTGTAGTATGCCACTTTCATCCTGACTACGGAGTTTTTTGAGACAAACAAATCTATAGACTTGCTCCTTCTATCTAGTCCTTGTTATTACAAATGAATCAGATGTTCAAATCTTTAATGTATACTGAGTGACAAAAAAAAGGTAAGCATCTACGTATGTTTGTCAGAATTCAAGAATTGTTTGCTTATTGATTTATCTTGCCATGAACAACAAGTGATAAAATGGTCAGGTTTTTCTATTAAGTCTTTGTGGTGGCTGCGTGTATTGTTTGGTGATAAAGAAGCTTTCAGTTTTCGTACATTTTCGGTGTCAGGTAAATATTAAATTTCGTGTAGCTTATTGCGAAGGCTTTTTGTGATTGCTCAAAATGCTTAGAGTGCGTGGAATTCAGGAAGTAGAGGAGCCTCATCTTATTCCATACCTAACTACCATCAAAAAACCCGATTTTTCAGCAAGACAGTGCAAGACCGCATATTGCCAAAGCATCGTTAGGTTTCATGGATCAACATCGCATCAACCGTTCACCTTGGCCACCACGATCGCCTGACCTATCTCCAATTGAACATGTCTGGGACACGATAGGTCGCAGGCTCTTGACTTTGCAACACCCTCCACAGACTTTAGCAGCTCTTACTCACGAAGTTGCAGTAGCCTGGAATGAGATATCAGAACAGGATATCGACCATCTTATCGGCACGTTGCCCAGGCGTGATTTGACCAGCTTCGGCAGTCAGTTGACGAATCAAGCTGAAAATTTAATCATTTAAACATACGCATTATATGATGAGTTCGGATACCACCTCTGCACTTAGCACTACAGAAATGTTATAGGGATTATTTAGGAACTAAGCGGTGGATTCCATTTGAACTGCATAAATGCACGAATCGTGATTACACACCTTGACCAAATAAAAGTTTCGGACTTTTCTAAAATCCTTGATGCAGCACACTAAAGGTCTAATTTTCATCAGAGGTCGCCAATCTTGTTGCTTGGATGTTGATGTTTCAAGTTCACTCACATCCTGTATATACAGGGTGTTTCAGTTTATTGTTGCATAACTTTGAGATTCGATAGAACTTTTAAAATTAATGCATAAAGTCTATATAAACATGGGTCGAAAAATGCGTGGCTTCCGAAATACGGGGTTGTTTAAATTGACTTTCTAAAATAGTTTTTTTTAAATATTTCAAACAATATTTGATGTATAACAGTGGAAATTGGTATACAAGGGTTTTTTGGTACGACAAAACGAACCATGCGCCTAGTTTTACTGTAGCCGATAGAGGGCGCTCTCTACTGTAGCTGTAGTGTATTAAAATGACCGAACATTTTTTCTTAGTGCAATTTTTTGCTTTGTGAAGAAAAAAACTGTTTTTTTGTACTTTTTTGCATAAAAAAGCTCTCCTGTGAGTTTTCGTTATAGTTAGCCGTTTTTGAGATATTTCGATTTTTAAGGTTCGATGCATTTTCAATTATTTATGGGAAAATAATATTTTTTTTTTACATTTTCGAATTGGGCATTACAAGTAATTAAGATGATCGTTCAGATTGTGTTTTTAAACACATCAGTAATTCCTAACTCCAAATAAACACAAAAAACAATATTAATTTGTTTAATTTTCCAATATTATTTTTAACAAATTAAATTAATTATTTACAACTAAAATGCTATTGGATAGTTAGGACAAACATACAAAATCTAAAGTAGTTGCTCGAAATGTAAACCCAATTGTTCAATACACAATTCACATCTACGAATGATCGAACGTGGTATAGCATTATTCAAATAAGGCCTTATTTCATCACATGCATTCCTGATTCTGTCTATTAGCATATCTCTTGTGGTTACGGGAGTCTGGTACACTTTTTCTTTTAGAAATCCCCACACAAAGAAATCTAATGGATTTAGGTCAGGGGATCGTGGAGGCCAGGCGACTGGTCCTCCACGGCCGATCCATCTTTCTGGATAATTTTCGTCCAGCCAGTTTCTAACTATTCTCGAATAATGAGCTGGACAACCATCAAGCTGGAACCAGGCCAATCTTCTTAAATCTAACATAACATCATCCCACATATTTGCATGTTCAGCCTTTAAAAATTCCAAGAAGGTCGCAGCATATAACCTTGCATGCAAAAGGTAGGGTCCAAATAGTCGATTACAGTAGATACCAATACACACGTTCACACTAAATTCATGCATGAAAATTTCTTTCCCGAACTGCATGCGGGTTTTCATGCGACCAAATATGTTGATTATGAAAATTTACCTCTCCACGTCTAGTGAAGCATGACTCATCGGTCCATAAAACGTTACTTAAAAACTCCCTATTATTATCAGTTCTATCTAGAATCCACTGACAAAATGTGATTCTTCGTTCTCCGACCCCTGGCTGTAGTCCTTGCACAGGTTGCAAATGGTAAGGACGTCTATGGTCATTTCTAAGAACACGGTGAACATGGCTTGCTGAAATTTCCAAGGCACCAGAAACTCTCCTAACACTTGTGGTCGGATCTCTATCAAACTCACGCAGAATCATACGGGTAAATCTGCGCTGACGAACATTTATGTTTTGATCCCTTTGGAGATTTCCAAAATCATTTTCAATCATTTGGCGATGCATTCTTACAAATACTGAGCGAGTTGGATGTCGTCTGTTTGGAAATCTTCGTGCGTATTCTTTGGCTGCTTCTGCTGCGTTTCCATTTACAAAGCCATACACAATATGAATATCCGCTAACTCTTGATTGGAGAATAAAAATGGCATTTTTATAAAACTTACAAAAAAACAGGTAAAAGAAACTAAATTTCGTGCATTCACAATTGCAAAAAAAACGTTTCAGGTTTCAACAGACAAAAAACTAACTGTCAACTAATTGACGTTTAACCTTATTCTGATTTCGATTTCAAAAATATTTGCAGGCACAGCCTACTTCTAAAAATTATCGAGATACTGACTTTTTAACGTTATTTTATCATAAATAATTAAAAATGCATCGAACCTTAAAAATCGAAATATCTCAAAAACTATAACGAAAATTCACAAGAGAGCTTTTTTATGTTGAAAAGTGCGAAAAATCAGTTTTTTATCCAAAAAGCAAAAAGTTGCAATAAGAAAAAATATTCGGTCATTTTAATACACTACAGGTACAGTAGAGAGCGCCCTCTAGCGGCTACAGTAAAACTATGCCCATGATTCGTTTTGTCGTACCAAAAAACCCTTGTATACCAATTTTCACTGTAATTCATCAAATATTGTTCAAAATATTTAAAAAAACTATTTTAGAAAGTAAATTTAAACACCCTGTATTATAATAGTTATGCAACAATAAACTGAAACACCCTGTATAATAATAATAATAATAATAATAATAATAATATATTTCCATTCGACTTGTATAAACAAGTATGGGAAAGTGTCATAAATAAATAAACATTACACTGAATGGATTATATATATATATACTTCCGCATCTTAAATTTACATAACTAATCCAGTGACATTATTAAAGACATATAGGATATCTAACAATATTAGAGTACATAAACAGCACGACAAGAGCACGATAAAATGTACCTAAATTAAAATTGATGGTTGAGGTACTCGTCAACAGAGTAAAATGGATATAGCAACAAATCTCGTACTTTGCGTTTGAAGACTGAAATAGATACTATGCCGTTAATCGACACGGGTAAGTGATTAAACAATCTCACAGGCATGACAGAAGCCCCTTTGGAGATAGAGGCAAGCCTGTGAGCAGGTATAACTACATTGTGGTTTGTACGGAGGTTATAACCAGAGCATCATTTCTGGAGACATAGCTTTCGTAATTTTCTTTAACATAAACGACACACTTATAAACATACAAGGAGTATACTGTCATGATCTTCAGATAACTGAATAATTCTCTGCATGAATGCCTGGAGTTTTTAAGCAACATGGTTCTGATAATCCTTGTTTGTACTATAAATAATTCACCAACCCTGTTACTACCACCCCAAGCAACAATGCAATAGCTTAGTGTGGAAAGGACGTGAGCGAAGTAGTAGAGCTTTAATATTTCAGTACTTACGTGACGTCGAAGCTGCCATATAATGAATGATTGGGTTGACAATCGCTTGATCAAACACTCAATATGTTTACCAAATGTTAGCTTAGTATCTAAATAAACACCAAGGAATTTTGTGTAGTTGTTCTGTCTTAAGTTATATCCCTCACCATAAACACGTAGGCTGAAATTTAAATCTATATTTCTGAATAGAACTACATCAGTTTTTTGTGAGTTTAAGATAAGGCCATTGGAGTTACAATAATTTCTCATTTGACACAAAGCATTATTTGTAAGTGTACCCAATGAGTGAGGATAGGAAGCATGAGTACTGAATGTAGTATCATCTGCAAAAAGTGTTTTGAATACGCCAGGACAAGAAGTCGAAATATCATTGACAAACAAAATGAATAACAAAGGTCCTAAAGTGCTCCCTTGAGGCACCCCTGTTGATACTATCTTGGCATCAGATTTATATGATTGAAAGTTATTAGTGATTTTTACTGATTGCATCCTATCCTGTAGGTACGTTTTAATCCAATTATACGCGCAACCCCTTATTCCAAACTGTTCCAACTTATTCAACAACAAATAGTGATTAACTGTATCGAATGCCCGACTGAGATCAAAAAATATGCATGCTGTTGTTTCTTTATTTTCAGAATTTTGTGAAATTTCGTTACATAATGATAAAACAGCATTTTGAGTGCACCGTTCTTTGATAAATCTAAACTGCACTGAATTAAGTAAGTTTTGTTGACAAATAAATTGAACAAGTCTGGAATAGTAGGCTTTCTCATATACCTTAGAAAACGCAGAGAGAAGTGCAATTCCTCTGTAATTGGCTATGACAGTTACATCATTCTTTTTTTGAATAGGGACGATAACTGTTGTTTTTAGTCTTGCTATATTCAAGTCCCACAGAAATATTAAGGATGAAATTGGTATTCAATTATTAACCATTACTGGAATCCGGAAATCATCAGCATTTCATTGAAAACCGGTTTGAACCAATCTTCTGGCCAGGTCACCATCACTATGTCATATAGTAATAAAAGCACGAAAACATTAATTTTTCATACATAAAATAAACAATCGTGCAAGTTTTAGGTAAACAATTAATAAAATAACACTGGCGAGGCGTAGGTAATACTTAGAGTTAAAAAAATAGTAAGTTCGGCGCGGCGCCTGTAGTTGCGAAATGGTACACGAGTATTGACCGGAAAATTATTGTGACTAGTGTGAATTGAAATTGAGAAATTGTATTTTTCTCCTGTATCGCTAGAGTAGAAAACCCACGTGTATGTCGTTTGCTTTCTGTTAATATTACTTGTACGTTAGAACGTGTTTACCAATTTGTCTAATAATTTTGAAGATTTTTCTTTGGAGCTATGCGAAGAAAGTTCTTGTCAAGAGTTTATTTGTAATAAATTAGTGGTTGCTAAAGGACAAAACATACATCGGAGCAGATTCTGAGGTACCTGACACCTGTGAAATGGAGCAACTTAGTGCCTGTGACCTTTTGAGCTACTGGTAAGTAAAACGTACCGTAAAAATATTTGCAAGGAAGAAGAAGAGGCAAAGAGTATAATAATATGATCATTCAGAATAATAGTGTCAAGTGGGTTGACTCCGCACTTCCTACACAACGACGTCCTCCGTTCATAAAGGATTAAATTTACCACAAGTTAAGCCCCCTGAAAAAAAATGGTCACGAACATGAACAGCAGAGAAATTAAACAGATCAAGTCAGTCAAACGGGCCCATTAGATTAATCCATTCCCCGCCCTAGCGTCAGTTACCGTACATCTTGCAACTTTGTCACTTACCATATATTGAATACAAGCGAATAAATTGGAAAAAACCACGACACGTCAAACGGCGGCGCTGCTGAAGCACGGGCAGAACAGTCAACCAGACCGGCACGCCGTGCGGTGAGTCCAGATAGCAGGAGGAGACGCGTTCGGAAACATTTATCATTCTCCTTTTAAAAGAAAATGTACCTCTATGATGTGTGAAATCTGGCATTTGCGTAGAATTTTCTGGAAATGGCGTATAAATATACTAATATCAAAAAGTTTAAATATATCCTCGCCCACCCTTTACAACCTCCAATTTTTAACCCCTACAAAAATGATCAGATGCATCTCAAACGTCAAAAAATGAAGTTCCCAGTCGATTAGTCTGATGTCTACCTCAACAAGTATTTGCGACCAGTATTTTCACATCTCTTATATAATATGTTTAAGCTGCTTCCACGTCTTTTTCATCTTGTTTCTGAGCAGTTTCTGTGAGTTAGACACTGTTTTATGTGTCTCTGATCAAGTTTAATCCAGAGAAATTCGATCGGAATTGAGACTGAGAAGGAAAGACTCAGGAGTTCCAATTGTGTTCCAATTATGTTTCGGATTCATTATACGATCAAGAAACATTTATTCCCGAATAGTTCGCTCCTATAATGCTAACTATCGCAAATACATTGTAAAAGAAATGAGGATCTTATCATCAAAAGGTGTGTAGATATAATGTGCTGTAAAAGCGATGACACTTTTTTAAATAGGTCTCAAATAGTTAATATTAAACCAAAAAAATTAATACTATATTATTTTCAGACATAAGAGACCGTAAAACTTTAATATGAAAGTGCATTTTTCTTAGACAGGCGCTGTCCGCCATGTTTGGCCCACATCAAGGACCAGTCGACCGAGGCAGTACCACCCGCTAGCTTTTCCCAGGGTGTCTTATAAATGTCCGCATGTTTCCACACCTAAGCTATGCAGTCGGTTATCTACCAAAACAAAGAAATTAATGATGATGGATCCCTCGAGCACTAAAAACTCCGGACGTAAACTCACTCCACTCTCGGAATGTCCGGGTGGAGGGTGGGCTCGAGGGAACAACATCGAAGATAAAATTTGTTTTTCGAACATCTGCGGGATCAACAGCAACATTGATGCTGTTCATCACTACCTGCAATCCAATCGTCCCGCCGTGCTTTTCTTGGCGGAGACAAAAATCTCAGAGGCTGCACCGATTAACCATCTCAACTTCCCAAACTACGAGGTGCACTCCAATCTGAGAAAGAACGGAGGAGTTGTGGCTTTTGTCCGCAGCAGTCTTTCCTGCTCCAGGGATCTTTCTTTGGAATCAGACCGGAAGGACATTCTGTGGCTTCGCCTCAACTCCAAAACATCACCCAAATTTATTTGCTGCCTTTATCGCTCTCCCTCGAACCATAACTGGGATGACCTACTCGAATACCTCGCCGTCCAGATCGACTTCCTGAACATCAATCACCCCGCTTCAGAGATAGTTCTTCTCGGTGATTTCAATGCCCATAATGAGCTTTGGTTGGGCTCAAATAAGACCGATGCAGCAGGTCGTGCAGTGGAAGCGTTCGCTCTTACTCAAGGGCTGACCCAGCTGGTGACGAGCCCTACTTTTTTTCCCCGCGTCTCGTCACACGCCAGTAGCCTGCTGGATCTCTTTCTGATCACGCATCCTGCCCCTTACAGCACTGCCGTCCTGTCCCCCCTGGGTAACTCAGATCACGGTGTTGTGGAGGTTAGGTTTCGGTCAGAAGCCGCTGTGGCCGCAGAAACTCGCACAGGCCGCAAAACTTGGCATTACGGACATGCCGACTGGGAGGGGCTCAGAGACTTCTTCTCTAGCTTTCCTTGGAAAGATGTCTGTTTCACTGACGCGGATGCGACGACTGTCTGTTCTTCAATAACCGAAATTATCCACGTCGGAATGGAGGAATACATCCCTCACACAGTGAAAGTTCCTAAACCAGGGTCCAACGGCTGGTTCAACAAATCATGTGACACTGCTCGCCAGCAGAAGATCAAGGCCCACAGAACCTACTTACAAAACCCCACTGTAGAGAACAGACAAGCCGACGTCGAGTCCAGAAACAAATATAACGAAGCGGTTCGCAATGCCAAAACCCAGCATGATATAAAAGTTAGGCACAGGGTAATGTCGCAGCGCAATGGCAGTCGGTCTTTCTGGACGCTGGCCAAGCAGATTGAAAAAGAACTTCTCACACAGTAGCCTTCCACCACTTACGTGTCAGGATGGAACTATTGTATTCGACTCAAAGGCCAAGGCGGAAGTGCTAGCCAAGATCTTTGCTGCCAACTCCACCATGGACGTCCCCACCAACGCCCAAGTGCCGTCAATTCAAAGGGTTCCCCACACTATGCGGGAGGTAACATTCAGGCATAAGACCGTAAGACGAGTGCTCTTATCGCTCGACATCAACAAAGCTTCTGGTAGGTCCGACTGATCGATGACTCTTCTCTAACAGACAGTCTCAGGACTCTTTCGCACCGGCGGGCCGACGGCGATCTAGCTCTTTTCTATCGCTACACCAACGGGCTTTGCTCCTCAGAGCTCTCTTCCATGATGCCGCCGCGCGATGTGCCTGCCAGACAGACCCGCCTGACTTCGGCGTCCCATCCTAACCGTGTCAAACTTCGTACATCCAGAACTGACCGATACGACCGCTCCTTTGTCCCGAGGGTGTCTAGATTGTGGAACAAACTACGGGAGGAAGCTTTTCCCAGTTCTACTAACCTTAGGCAGTTCAAAAATCGTATTAACAAAATTTCTTTGGGATCATCATAGCAGCCGCGGTGTTCCGGCATTTAGGCTTCTGCCTGCGCGGCTGTTTCGATATAAAAAAAAAAATATGATTCTGACGTCATACCATTTATAAACAGTAGCTAACAGCAGCATAACCTCTCAAACTTTTAAACAGAAAACATGTTACTAGTTTCCATGGAAAATATACTAATTATCGTTATTGTATCGTATGAGAATATAAAATAAAGACCTCAGGAAAGATGTGGATTAGAATGCCTCGTGATTAAGTATATTGCTTGGAGCATACCATATCATCGGGACAAATTTTATTTGACTGTGCAAACTTTATCGTCTAATTTAACTTGGACATCACCGTACGTTTCCCTGGTATATGTGTAAGAAGAAATACAATATTAGATAAAACTATTCCGAAGTTATGACGCATGAGCTTAGTTTTGAATTACTTCTGGAAGGAAGATTATGCAAGTGTATTACTTATTCTTTCTTCTTATGTTTATCATTATATCAGATGCACTGTCCTTACATAAACGTTAGTGCAGGAGTGACAATTTGTATAACGTCCACATCATGGCCCACAGTGTTCTCACAGTTTCCTATTAAACATAAAACATATAATTTTTTAAACTAGACTTATATGTACAACTTGGGTTTTTAAAAATGTTTTTAAAAACTGAACTAAATATATTTCGTTTTTCTAAGTCATGTACTGTAGGAAATACTCATTTGTTCTCTGATATTAGATATGAGTCAAGTAGCCTGTTATTAAAAGCACATATTACCCTATAAACAATATTAGTATTGTATTAAAGCATTATTCCTCTGCAGGACTCCTTCCATGTCTTTCCTCGGTTTGCGGAAACTTTTGAGCGGTACTGTACGTTATGTACGTTGAAATTGGCCGCACCATCGTTCATCAAAAATTAACGAACTCTGTAGCGTACTCGATTAGACGGTTTCAGTCCACACAAATTTTATTACAGGGTATAATTCTGCTTCGCTGAGGATAGTTTGGATTTTCCAATATCGTCACTCAACAACCTATCAATAAACTAATTGCAAAATCAGCACTCTGTTTGCGCCTCATCGGTTTTGCGCAGAATCGATAAATATTTCGTACTGGTTAGGTTTTATTTACATCAGGTATTCACAGCATCATATATGTACGTGTATGTATGCTTTAGAACCGTTTTGCAGTTCTCAAGACAATAGAAAGGTTCGCCATTTTTTGATCTTTACTCAAATCGAGAGATTTTGTTATTACAAAGCCACAAGAAAAAATTGAGCAAAAAATATTGATATTTACGTCCACTAAAAGCATTTCAAAATCAACGTACCTGTGCGCGAGACTAGACCGCATGACGTCAGTAGCCGGACACACCCCTTACCTCCGAGAGTACAAGGCCAAACAACTGGGCTCTGAAAAGCCGGTGACGTCACGCAAAGTAGGCCTATGCATGTTCTTATGGAATTTCGCGATGCCTGGCTGGCAAGAGAACCGCGCCACCATGTCTCTGCGGTGTTGTCATATCTAGATTTGATATAGCAGTATCGGAATCTCTACTAATTAGTTGTACCTCTCTGTGGGCGAATTTGCAAGATGTACTCGGGGCCTGCGCAGCTTCACTGATGATGTGATTATTCTTTCTGATCTGCCACAGTATGTCAAGAATACATTTTAGATATTACGTTCAATCTGTCACTTGTGAAGTCTAATATTCCATTCAAAATTAGAATATGTGGCAACGTTGGTAATACCGCTAACATCCAACAGCTGTCCAACAGCCAACTAACCTCACATTCTGAGCCTCTATTATGTATCTTTCTATGCTATGTAAACTGAAAATTATTGATGTTTTAAACTTATATTTGTGTCTCGCTAGTGTTTAGCTGAGCTGTCAAAATACCTTACAAGTCCTGCGTTCCTAATTGTGCCGGTAATTACGGGAAGGGTCCGAAGGTACACGTATTTTCGTTTCCATTGAATGAAAACTGTCGTAAAAGATGGCTCAATGCAATCCCTCGTAGTGATTTAGTGGTTGCAAAAAACACCCGAGTATGCAATTTGCACTTTGCTGAGGACAGCATCACTTGGGAATCCACCTTCCATGACGAAAAGACGAGTGGACCATTACTGTACCCCTTAAGTATCCAAAATTAAAGGTAGATGTAATTCCAAGTATCTTTGCACATTGTCCAAAATACCATTCAAACGACATATCAAGCAGAAGAAGCCGAGATGAGAAATTGAGGGACAAGGAACAAGAACAACTACTTAAAGCACTGCAAACTAGCAAAAATCAACAAGTTTTCAAAATTATTCAGACTTGGTTGGATAAAGTTACTTTGTTTAAGTTAGAATATAAACCAGCACCCATCATAACTCACTCTGTAATTTTTGATATTCTTTAATATTATATGGAAGTGATGGAGAATTGTCAATGTGAAAAGTCCATTGAAAGGAAAGCGGTTAAATGACCTGTATGCAGAGCCTATTGTTTGCTCCAACAGTGATGGACAAGGTGATGACAGTAAGCTCACATTCATGCAAAAAGAACCAATTCCGGGGCTCTTAATAGACGTAACAAGGTAAAAAGCTATGTATGATAATTTAAATTCCATTATATTTTACCTAATAAGAAAAAATCAGAGATAAATAGCCTTCAAAATTATTGCCACGAGCAGGCATTATCATGTCTCAATATTATTTTAATATTATTAGCTTTCAATGGACTAGTGCAAAGCAGGATCAATTTTTGCGCAGAAATACAAAAAAATACTACCCATTCGAGCTAATCAAAAAAAATTTGCTTCATATAGGTACTTACCGAACTACTTTAACACCACTGCTCTGAGGTTCATTTAAATTTGCATTATTTGCCAAAAACTCGTACACCATTTCCACATTCACATGGGGTACATTTCGCGAATCAGGTAAGCTTGGAGCAGGCAGAAGCCTAAATGCCGGAACACCGCGGCTGCTATGATGATCCCAAAGAAATTTTGTTAATACGATTTTTGAACTGCCTAAGGTTAGTAGAACTGGGAAAAGCTTCCTCCCGTAGTTTGTTCCACAATCTAGACACCCTCGGGACAAAGGAGCGGTCGTATCGGCCAGTTCTGGATGTACGAAGTTTGACACGGTTAGGATGGGACGCCGAAGTCAGGCGGGTCTGTCTGGCAGGCACATCGCGCGGCGGCATCATGGAAGAGAGCTCCGAGGAGCAAAGCCCGTTGGTGTAGCGATAGAAAAGAGCTAGATCGCCGACGGCCCGCCGGTGCGAAAGAGTCCCGAGACTGTCTGTTAGAGAAGAGTCATCGATCAGTCGGACCGCCCTCCTCTGGATAGCATCGAGCATGGACAATGTAGTCGGGGCGGCAGCACCCCAAATGTGTGAGCAATACTCGAGGCTAGGCCTTATCTGGGCCTTGTATAGAGTGAGAAGGTCATGCGGAGAAAAGTACTTCTTAGCCCTAAACAAATAGCCTAGCTTTTTCCCAGCAGCTGCAGCTATTGAAGAGATGTGTTCGTGCCAGATCAGGTCCTCGGTGATCTGGACTCCGACCAGCCGAAATGAATGACTCTTTGGTAGGACTCGACCGTCCATCGAAACTGTATGAGCGCTAGGACGCTTTTTGTTCGTCAAAGTACAGTACTGTGTTTTGGAAGCATTGAACTGTACAAGATTGTTGCGTCCCCAAGCAGTGATAGCCTCCAGGTCTCTTGTCAGAGAAGAAGTCGTCGCTAGTCTTCTTTTTTCCAGCTCAGCGGCAGAGATCGGCTTGTCACTCTGAATTCCTGCATGTAGAGTGCTGTCATCAGCGAAGCTGTGGATTGGGTTGATCGTGCAGGAAAGGAGGTCGTTGATATGTAAGAGAAACAGTGTTGGAGCCAAGACCGATCCCTGGGGAACACCCGCGTTGACGTTGTGGGATGAAGAGGAGAATCCGTCAATTACGACGGATATCTTGCGGCCAGAGATAAAGTCAGCCACCCATCTGCAAAGCTTTTCTGGGAGGCCGTAGGATGGAAGTTTGCTCAAGAGGGCAGCGTGCCACAGCTGATCGAACGCTTTCGTGATGTCAAGAGCAACGACATGAGCCTCACCATGAGACTGGATGAGTTTACTCCACAGTTGCGTGACGTAAGCTAGGAGGTCCCCTGTGGATCGTTGGTGCCGGAAACCGTACTGCCTGTCGCTAATCAAGCTGTGACGTTCGAGGTAGTCCAGAAGCTCGCGATTTATGCACCTCTCCATCACTTTACTTATAACAGAAAGCAGAGCTATAGGCCTGTAGTTGTAAGGGTCGGTTTTAGATCCTTTTTTTGGGATGGGCTGTACATGAGCAAATTTCCAGTTTTCTGGGAAGGTGCCGGATTCATAAGATATCTGGAAGAGACGCGAAAGAACTGGAGCAAGCTCAGCTGCACATCTCTTCAGTACAATGGCAGGAATCAAGTCCGGACCAGAAGCTTTGTTGATGTCGAGCGACAAGAGCACTCGTCTTACGGTCTTATGCCTGAATGTTACCTCCCGCATAGTTTGGGGAACCCTTTGAATTGACGGCACTTGGGCGTTGGTGGGGACGTCCATGGTGGAGTTGGCAGCAAAGATCTTGGCTAGCACTTCCGCCTTAGCCTTAGAGTCGAATACAATAGTTCCATCCTGACACGTAAGTGGTGGAAGGCTACTGTGTGAGAAGTTCTTTTCAATCTGCTTGGCCAGCGTCCAGAAAGACCGACTGCCATTGCGCTGCGACATTACCCTGTGCCTAACTTTTATATCATGCTGGGTTTTGGCATTGCGAACCGCTTCGTTATATTTGTTTCTGGACTCGACGTCGGCTTGTCTGTTCTCTACAGTGGGGTTTTGTAAGTAAGTTCTGTGGGCCTTGATCTTCTGCTGGCGAGCAGTGTCACACGATTTGTTGAACCAACCGTTGGACCCTGGTTTAAGAACTTTCACTGTGTGAGGGATGTATTCCTCCATTCCGACGTGGATAATTTCGGTTATTGAAGAACAGACAGTCGACGCGTCCGCGTCAGTGAAACAGACATCTCTCCAAGGAAAGCTAGAGAAGAAGTCTCTGAGCCCCTCCCAGTCGGCATGTCCGTAATGCCAAGTTTTGCGGCCTGTGCGAGTTTCTGCGGCCACAGCGGCTTCTGACCGAAACCTAACCTCCACAACACCGTGATCTGAGTTACCCAGGGGGGACAGGACGGCAGTGCTGTAAGGGGCAGGATGCGTGGTCAGAAAGAGATCCAGCAGGCTACTGGCGTGTGACGAGACGCGGGGGAAAAAAGTAGGGCTCGTCACCAGCTGAGTCAGCCCTTGAGTAAGAGCGAACGCTTCGACTGCACGACCTGCTGCATCGGTCTTATTTGAGCCCAACCAAAGCTCATTATGGGCATTGAAATCACCGAGAAGAACTACCTCTGAAGCGGGGTGATTGATGTTCAGGAAGTCGATCTGGACGGCGAGGTATTCGAGTAGGTCATCCCAGTTATGGTTCGAGGGAGAGCGATAAAGGCAGCAAATAAATTTGGGTGATGTTTTGGAGTTGAGGCGAAGCCACAGAATGTCCTTCCGGTCTGATTCCAAAGAAAGATCCCTGGAGCAGGAAAGACTGCTGCGGACAAAAGCCACAACTCCCCCGTTCTTTCTCAGATTGGAGTGCACCTCGTAGTTTGGGAAGTTGAGATGGTTAATCGGTGCAGCCTCTGAGATTTTTGTCTCCGCCAAGAAAAGCACGGCGGGACGATTGGATTGCAGGTAGTGATGAACAGCATCAATGTTGCTGTTGATCCCGCAGATGTTCGAAAAACAAATTTTATCTTCGATGTTGTTCCCTCGAGCCCACCCGTATAAAAGTCACAAGATACAAGTACTCTATGAGGGCGACAGCATGTGTCTGGCTACTGACGTCACGCGGTCTAGTCTCGCGTACAAGTACGTTTTCTAGCCTGGCGTCGATCCTTGACTTTAAAATGCTTTCCGTCGACGTAAATATTAATATTTTGCACTCAAATTTCTTTGGCCGTTTTTTAATAACAACATCCCTCGATTTTAATTAAAATAAGAGAAATACGAAAAATGTCGAACCTTCCTACTGCATGCAAACTCTTGTAGTTGCAATACGGCAATTGCATCTAATCACTACCGGTTGCAAAACCATCGTTTCCTCGATCCAAGCGCAAGATGATCCAATCTAAATAAATGAAATATTCCGTGTTACATTCTTAACCTACAATTTTGGTTTTGCTTTTTTAGCCTTCAGAACGCATAGCTTTAATATCAAAAAACTAGTTGCAATCCGACCATCGGACATCAAAACGCGGTGAAACATCTAGAGACATCTTCATGCATTGGCAACCTATAAGTTATTGAATTGCAGGCAAACTTGCAAGAGAAATCCAAATAATTGCAGTTGCAAGAAAATAATAACTCATTTGCCAAAGAAACAGATTTGCTATAATTTGTTACTAGTACAGGAGCAACAATGACAAATTAAAGCTCTGTCACGAAAGAGAAACCTTGTCTGTGGTAATAGTCCTATTTTTTTTTACAGTTGCCATCATGATCGTAATTTCTCTCTTTTTGTTTGTCGCTCACTCACGCGCTGACAAATGTATAGAAGCTATAACTATGCGCAAATTATAAAAAAGTGAAAATAAAGCAAGACGGTTGAAAATATTAAAACACAAAAAATAGTACATTCACAAATCATTAAGATGCACACATTGAAAGAGTATTAAAGCTTGAGGCTAAAGAAGTATGAGTCTTCACAACACTTAAATATTGATTCGTTGAACAAGTTCATCCTGACTTTCAGGTTGGGGAGTAAACTCAATACAGTGGACCTGCGGTAATCTGACAAACCTTATGCTGGGCAGTGTCGGACTATCGAATTTATCGGATTATAGAGCACTGCCTAAGACCCCCTATAGTCTGGAATTTTTTACAAAAGAGTACCTTGTAATCCGACAAATTACATATCCAATGGTAAGATTATATAATTATGTTATGTATATGTATGTACTTTGAAGTACAAATCATACATAGTTTATGCATGTCGAATTTAGTAAATTAAATAACAATAGAGAGCTTACGTTTTATTATAAAATTAAGCATAAATGCACAAACATATGTACCAAAATAATCAAGATTTATTAATCAAAATCATTAATGAATTTATCAAATTATGAAACTTGGAAATATTCATCAATTTTTTCTGTTTAAGGTTGTTATAACGCGAGATCAGAGCTTTGTCCCTCAGTCTTCTCAAAAGTAAAAGTTCATTGTAGGATGTACCATTCTCTTCGGCCCATTGTAAACCTAGCTCAAAGGCGTTAATTGCGTCTTGTGCTGTGACTTGTGGAGCAGTTGCAATCACGTCGTCGTTATTTTCCTGATTGTTTGTTGTATAATTAGAAACCTCTTTTATAATCTCTTCGTCAGACATTTCATCCATTCCACGGCACCGGATTTCCAAATCTTCCGGACTTATCTGTGTTTCAGTAGCGACTTGTTCTATAACTTCCGAAGTTACACTGATTTGTGGAACGTTGCTAGGAGTGGAGACTATGTCTGGCCATAACTTTTTCCAAGACGATTTGTTGATGATGGACAAAGAGCAAAAACCAAGTCTTTCATATTAAATTCTTTTAAAGTTTTTTCTATTGGTTGGTCTTTTGATACGGCTCTCAGAAGTAGGTTTTTCTTATAGTCTTGCTTGACAAACTGAATGATATTCTGGTCCATTGGTTGAATTAGTGCAGTGCAATTTGGCGGAAGAAACATCGCAGTGATGCATTTATCCTCAGTTGTTAGTTCTTCTTCAGACGGATGACCGAGAGCGTTATCAAGAAGCAACAACGCTTTTTGAGGAAAATTATGATATTTTAACCATTTTCTAACTTCAGGTATGAAGCGTTCATCAAACCACTTTTTGAAAACTTCTTTTGTCATCCATGCACTTTTTTGTCCGTAATAGTGTACAGGTAAATCAATGTTTTTGAATGCCCGTGGTTTATTAGATTTCCCAATGACCATCATTTTAAGCGCGTATGTGCCCGCAGCGATAGCACATGATATTATGGTTACACGCTATTTACTTACTTTTCGTCCAGGTATGGATTTTTCGTTACAAGAAACGAAAGTTTTGTTAGGGATCACACGCCAAAAAAGCCCTGATTCGTCTGCATTGTACACCTGTGACGGGTCAAGATACAAATGGTTCACATTTTGCAAAAATCATAATTTAAAGGGCTCTATGCATGTGGCATCGTTAGAAATTTTCTCTCCTGTAATAGTCATTAAACGTATGCCATGACGACTTTTAAAACGTTCTAGCCATCCTTTGCTGGCCACAAAATCATCTTTTTGGTTATTTCTTTATAAAAAAACTTAGCTTTCATGGCCAACATGGATCCTGAAATTGGTGCATGCCTATTTCTTTCCTGAAGAAACCACATGTACAAAGCTTCTTCCACTTCTGGATGTTCAGCTTTCTTGAGTATCTGTCTCTTGCCTGGCCCGCAGTCAGTAGTTGACACGAACTTCTTGATCTTCTCGTGGTTTCTTTTAATGTCATGATTTGTAGATCGGCCTACGCCGTATTCACTTGCTAAACTACTGAAAGTTTCATTGCGATTTAAGCGGTCTAAAATATCACATTTTTCGTTAATTGTCAATGTTTTGTGCTTTCGCTTCTGAGTGTGATGACATTACTAGGTACTATACTTAATATACAATGAATAAATAGTAAACAATGAACGCACGCTAGGCCGTACCGCTATCACAAGTAGTCAAATTCAAACTAAGTAAAACAATGCTTACGCGTCGAGCACGATAGCGGTGGCGCGTACAAGTTGTAACCTGTTCAAACCTGCGTGATCTACATTAGCGAAGATTATCAAATACGTATGTATGTAATATTCAAAGACATGTCGGATTACAGGGGGCGCCGGATTAGACAGGGGCCGGATTATCGGGGGTCCACTGTATATTTCAAATGGCCCTATAGAAAAAAGACTAATGGCGTCAAATCAGATCTACCATATTTCAGCCCCATCAAGTATAAGGTCTACATCCTCTTCGATTTGGTGTTCAATGGTTTCAGTGATAAGCGGATTGATGGTATTTTCCAACATATCCAAATAAATGGCTCCATTCAAATTTCCATTAATAACTTTGTTTCCTAAAATGTCTGCCTATACATTAAATTTTTAGAGGTACTGGGTATATGTCCTTCTACAAAAGCATGAGGATTTTCAGTGCTCCAATACCTGCAGTTATGCCTATTAACAAATTCATTTAGATAAACTGTGCATTCATCACTGAATCAGATCATCTTTTCTTAACTCTTGCAATATATGCATTGGGAATAGATGAACTTTATGGATTTTAGTAACTGTGTGTACAGAGCCTAATGATATACCAGTCGCAGCAACAATTTTGCGTAATGAAGTATTAGGATTTATTCCAAAATCACCCAAAACTTCAACTTTAGCGGCTTCATCCAAAACTCTACCACGATCACGTTTGCAACAGATGGAATATGGATGTATGGCAGTAATTCTTGTAGTTTCAGAGTGACCGGCCAAAAACCGTGAAAATACCTACAATTACATTAAATAAACTAAACGGTTATGGGTGTGGACCAATTGCAATTTCACGTGACTTGCTTTGGCTTTGTTAAAAAATAATGCGATGACTACACCGGAATCAGTGATGTAAGGATAGAATTCATCAAAAGTACATTTCGATATAATCAGTATGACATGTAATACAGTTCGTAGTGTTTGTGCTGTTTAGGTTCGTGATTTGTGAAGCAAGCATGAAGCAGCTGAGCGCCTTAGAACTGCTGAAAGACCAGTGAGTACTCTGTTTGAAGGATCATTATGAAGATATTGACTCGAATTCTGGAGATGGAACAACCTACTTGAACAAACTAGTAATATAGGTTTCGCAATAATCAGTTCTGGTGATAGGTGGCACTTTGTGCTCTCTTATTTCGATAAACTTACTTGACTTTAGACTTTTATCTTGTGAAAGTTCAGCTTGCCTCTATGCAAAGGGAGAGTACCGGTGTATGTGATTGTTTACACTATAAACGTTTGTCTCCAAAAATTGAGCAATCACAAAAGATAAATGGAATGCTGGACAACAGAAGAAAACAGGCAGCTTCCCTATCTACATACTTGTAATGTCACGTATTCCTGTTAAGGGGTGATAGATTAGGTCAAAAACAACCGATTTTGTCCTATCATGTCTTATCCAAAAGTTAAGCATTTTTGAGTTATTTGAAATTTAAGTTTTTTATTTTTTATTCCGATTTGAGACGGTTAATATTGAAGTAAAAAAACTGCTTGCTTGATTTTGAGTTTTTTGTTATCATCGCATAGCAGACATTCCAATAGTTCATAATAAGTAATAACATGTTGAAAAGCTATAAACGTTCTAAAATTACGCTTTTTAAATGTATCATTTTCTTTTTTTTACTAACTTATTCGATAAAAAATGCAATTTTCTGTAAAAAATCTCCTAGTAATGAAATGTGCAAATTATGTAAATAGTATCTCTATCTAACAAGCTTTCATTTGAGGTATTAAGCGTTCAATTATCTGAAGTACATGCAGAGAAACAACAATGACACCCACAGAGGCTGGATTTTTAAGGAATTTGTATTACCCGTTTGAACAAGTCGTTGCTGTCCTCAAAGGACTCGCATGCCATGATTGTTTTATGGCATCGGCTCGACGAGGAAGCGAGCGAGAAGAGCTGACTTAGTGGAGGAGTGAGAAAGAGAGAGCTGTTATTATTCATCATTGTAGTTACGCCATCGCCGCACGACGAGTGAGAATTAGGTTTAGTTGGTATCAACTACTGCGTACGCGCACACGTTTTACGCACGATTATTATTTTCGACTTTCCCAGTTCATTTCGAGTGGTTTCTTTATCATCATGGCAGACCCAGAAGATCCGCCAGGACCTCGCCATAGCGAGCACGTGCAAACTTTTACAAATGAAGAATACGCAGACATAATGTTCTGTTATGGACTGTAATGGCGATTCTGCAGCTGCTCGCCGTGAATATCGGCAACGTTTCCCGAATCGCCGAACACCTCATGTTACTGTGTATGTCTCTGTGTATCGGCGCATCCGCCAAACCGGACGTGTTCAAAGGCAACATAGTGATGCTGGTCGACCCCGAGTCTATCCTCCTGAAGATGAAGAGGAAGATGAAGAGGATTACATGTTACATGCAGATACAGAAGATCCAGACTATTTTAAGAAAATTCTGTGGACCGATGAATCGAAGTTTGATAAGGACGGGATCACTAACTACCATAATGCTCATTACTGGGCTGATAAAGAAGCTTTAAACCCTCGAAAAATAAGACCGACGGGGTCTCAGAGCCGGTTTACAGTCAATGTGTGGATGGGCATCATTGATGGATATTTAATTGGACCGCATTTTCTGCCCGCCAATTTAAATGGAGAAGTGTATGAAGAGTTCTTGAAAAATCACTTGTTTCCATTAATGGAAGACGTCCCATTGGCGACGAGACAAAATATGCGGTTCCAGCACGACGGCTGTCCCGCACACTACAGTAGATTAATACGGGCGTATTTAGACCAAATCAATGGATTGGCAGAGGCGGGCCCATTGCCTGGCCAGCAAGAAGCCCAGATCTCACACCGATGGATTACTATGTGTGGGGACATATGAAAAGCCTGGTGTACGATGTTTCGCCCGTACCAACGCGCGATAAATTAATTACAAGAATAATCAGTGCAGCTGACCAAATAAAAAGCCGCTTAACAACTAGAGCTATCAAAAGTGAATTACGTAAGAGAATGCGGGCGTGTATTCGTAACAGGGGATTACAATTTGAGCAGAATCTGTAAAGTAAATGTAATTAAATAAAACTGTAATTAAAATAAAAGCCTTTTATTTACCCTGCGTAATTATCGTTCGTACAATTTTACTCATCTTTTTTTAATTTTATGTCTTTGTACTTGAGTTAGTTGTAACTTTTATACCTCAAATGAAAACTTGTTAGATAGAGGTATTATTTACACAATTTGTACATTCCATTACTAAATTTTTTACAGAATTTTTTATCGAATAAGTTAGTAAAAAAATAAGAAAATCATACATTTCAAAAGCGTAATTTTAAAGCTTTTGTAAGTTTTCAACATTTTATTACTTATTATGAACTATTGGAATGTCTGCTATGCGACGATAACAAAAAACTCAAAAAGCAAACATGTAGTTTTTTGAATTTCAAATTTAACCGCCTGAAATCGGAATAAAAAATAAAAAAAATAAAATTCAAATAACTCAAAAACGGTTAACTTCTGGGTAGGACATTATAGGACAAAATCGTTTGCTTTTGACCTAATCTATCATTACACGCATATACTCGTACAGTGCTTCCCCCACCCTACTCGTTTTTTGAACGGGTCACGTTAGCAAGCTGAAGCTGAGATTAGATTTCCAACGATTCCTTCTCCTTCTCAACATGCATTGCTTCAATATTTTCATAATTAATGATCTCGGTACGATATGTGAAGAATTTATTCATGCCTTTGCAATAGGTTTACAACTCATTGGATTCTATTGCCGGACTCAAAACAAGCCTGAAATTACCGCAAAAATGATTGATGCATCTCAAAAATAATTGTTAACTTTGAAGTCAATTTCCCTCCTAGAAAGGTATTTTATACTAAACAAAACAACCAGTGGATAAGCCAGAACGTAAAACTGTTAAGCCGAAAACTGAAAGATCATTTTCCAAGATCTCTTCTAGATTCTGGACTGCCAAAAAGCAACATGAGAAATTGGTAACTAATACAAAAAGAGAATATCTTCGGAATACGTAAAACAGGGTGAGCCATTTAAAGTGGAAGCATTTGTTTATAAAAAAAATACATTAAAAAATATTTTTTGTTATTAATTTGAAGTCTTTTATTTTGATCCAAGGAGATTTGTTGTAATTACTTTTAAAAAATGATATCGCGCAAATGGCCACCTCTGGCCTTGATAACCAAATGTGCCCTTTTTCGGCGTTTTTCATCACGTTGGCCAATGTTTCAGCGGATATGGCAGCAATTTCGCTGATGACCTTAAAATCTGCACGTCAGTCAAGACAGTCGAGGATTGCGTCATGTTGCAAGATGACTTAGCTCTAATTTCGTTATGGTGTTCACGAAACTGTCTCAGTCTGAATGTTTCGAAATGTAAAGTTATGACTTATACAAGAAAGGTTAACTATTTAATTTATGATAATTATAACATCAATGGTCAGGTTATAGACAGATGCACCTCTTATAGAGACCTTGGAGTCACTTTTGATACCAAGCTAACGTTTACTGAGCATATGCTCAATATCTCGCCGGCTGCCACTCGACTACTTGGTTTCTGTATCAGAAACTGGAAGGGTTTCTCCAATGTTGATACATTAATGACTTTATTTTTTACTTTTGTCAGGAGCAAGTTGGAGTATGCGACTCTGATCTGGTCTCTTATATACCAAAATTCTGTCGTGATCCTTGAGGCCATTCAACGTAAAGCTTTAAACTATTTTCACCTTAAACGCACAGGTTCTTATCCAGAAAGAGGTTGTGACCATAGTGCCCTATTAGAGTTTTTCGATTTGGATTCACTGTCACCAAGACTAAACATATTTGCTTTGTCGTTTTTGTATGGCCTCATTCACAATAAAATTGACTGGCAAAATTTACTTGAAAAAACATGTTTCCGCGTTCCAAGGCTAGGGAGTCGACAACAAACGGCATTCTATTGACAAGCTGGCCGTACAAATGTTATGACAAAATCGCCAATTAATCTCATGTGCTGCGTCATGAACAGTGTTACCGAATCGTGTGATATTTACAGTGACAGTTGTGCATCGATTATTAACTGCTATAGATCATCCAATCTTATTTAGAATGTGTGATACTATAGAACCATGTCACTTTAATTGTTATTTTTTTCAGCATTTCCTGTAATAGGGTTGCACCTGTTGGAAATAAATAAATAAATAAATAAAACAAAATAAAATAAAAATAAAATAAATTTCTTGAGAAATATTGTTCTTGAGGGCAGCTAGAGTCCTTGGCTTGTTAGCGTATATAGCCCCACAAATAAAACTCTGGTGGCGTCAAAGCAGGTGAACTCGTTGGCCAGTCAAAATCTCCATTCTTCGATATCAGTCGTCCAGCGAACAATGGTGGCAACAAATTGATTGTTGCTTGAGCTGTGTGGCATGTGGCGCTGCTGGAACCAGTAATCGTCCATGTCATTTTCATAAACAATTAGCCTCAAAAAAATTGACGGACGGACCATTGACGGTTACCGCATCATTGCCTTCAAAAGAATACGGCCCGATGACCATATTCGCGCACATACCGCACCAAACAGTAACTTTTTGGTCATAAAGAGGCTGCTGTTCGATTGATTGAGGGTTTTCGTTAGCATGAAACCATCAATTTTGTTTACTTACGCCTTCATGTATCGAAAAATGTGCCTTGTCGGACATGATGATATTTCGCCAAAAGTCATCTTCCTTTTCAGCCATTTCAAGGCTCCATTTAGCAAAATCAATGCGACACGGATAATCCGGTGGGTTTAATTGACGAGCCATTTGAGTTTTGTATGGAAAAATCTTGGAATCCTTACGAATTATGCGTCGGAGAATGGTTCGAGCGATGCCTAACTCTTGAGTACGATGACGACCGGATGTTGATGGAGTATCTTCAACACTGGCTCGTACGGCTCCGATATTTTCATCGGAACGTCTTGTTCGTTGTCTGGGTAGGTGACTGGCATTACTAAGACTACCGATGTTCACAAATTTAATAAACGTATAATAGTTATCAGCTCGAGCATTTTTAACTTTATTTTTTTTACAAAATGCCCGTTTATTTTTCCTGATTAAGAAGTTATACTAAGTGACATATAAATCCGAACACCCAGTTTTATTGGTTTTATTTTAATAAAAGTTGGTGAATGTATTTATCTTACTGTAAATAACAAGTGAAAAAATTTTCAGCCTTATCAGTTGGACATTCCGGTTTTTATACTGCTTTTTTTTAATTCACTAACGCTCTAAAAATGGATATTTCAGCCGCAGTAAAGAATCAACGTTGGCGGATTTTGGTTCTTGACATCCTTTACGATCGGTTACGATGCCTAGAGTACGGAGACCTGTACGATTTCGTCAACTTAGTGAGTTTGATAGGGGCCGTATAGTGGGACTTCGGGAAGCTGGACTTTCTTTTCGGGCAATTGCAGTTAGAGTGCAAAGAAGTGTAGACACTGTGGCTAGGTGTTGTCAGGCATGGCTTCGAGAAGGCCGTACGCAAAGAGCAAGGGGCACTGGACGCCGCCGTAGAACAACAGACCGTGAAGATCGCCGCCCAAGATTGTTGGCCTTAAGGGACCGTTTCTCCACTACCAGGTCCATTGCAAATGAATGGTTTGCAGAACACGGAAGACCTATTGGCATGCGAAGTGTTTACCGACGAATGAGAAGTTTTGGCTTGTTTTCATACCTGCCACACTGGGTCCTCCCTTTAACTCGAGAACACCGACGTAATCGCCTTGAGTGGTGCAGACAACGGTCACTCTGGGATCAGGAATGGAACAGTATTGTCTTTAGTGACGAGTCTCGATTTTGTTTAGGCATGCACGATGGTCGTGCCATGGTTAGAAGGCGACGTGGTCAAAGGAGGAATCCACAGTTTTTTGTTGAAAGACATGTTCATCACACTGTTGGAGTTATGGTTTGGGGTGCTATAGCTTATGGTTCCAGGTCACTTTTAATCTTCATCAGAGGTAACATGAACCCCCAACTTATCCCCAATTGAGCACGTGTGGGATATGATGGGTAGGAGATTGCTCAATTTGCAACGTCCTCCTCAGACTCTAGAAGCACTTGATCAGAAGCACGCCTAGGCGCGTTGGAGAATGCGTAGCACATCAGGGTGCATCCACACATTATTAAAGGTCAAAGGGCTTTAAAGCAGTGTAATCATTTTGAAATTTTTATCATTTACTTATTATGCTTCATTAAGTACTTATACAAAATTTTATTAAAATAAAACCATTTAAACTGGGTGTTCGGATTTATATGTCATTTAGTATATTTTGAATGTACAACTGAATAATTTCAGCGCGTTGTTTCGGTGTGTACTGTTCCATGGTTATAATTGTACTGAAATGATGCTTCCAACGCGGTATGACATTAGTCGATCTGACAACTAATGTCAAAGATGTAGGGTTGCTTGATGCTTCCACTTTAAATGGCCCACCTTGTACTTGAACGGCCCTTGTCTACGATTTCGTGAATCAAAACAAATCGCAAACTTGCCGCTTCTATCTGGTCCACATTCATTGTCCTAACAGAGCAATAATTTTCCTATTGCAGGCGATTGAATATCCACTTTGCGAGTGCAGGATGTTCGAAGCGACCATTGCATAATTTAGCCGACATTGATGGGTCAAATGGCAGAGTCTCCAACTCGGCGAATGGGGCCCCCAAAGGGCCTCGGGGACTCCCGGGCCTCCCACGTCAACGGGACGTAGGACACGTTAATCTAGCTTTCGATCACACTGAGGGGTGAGTTAAGAATAGATGTGCAATGTACCAGGACGCTTCTTGAATTATAGATATATTTGAAACTCATCCAATGTTGCCACGTAGGTGGACAACAATACACGTATACCTTCTAGGTTCGAATGATAATTCAATCTTGATATGTCAGCATTTCTCATCCATTCGGCTTATTTTTTCCAACAAGAGAAACACAGGGTCGTACCAACCACCGTATAAGCTGTATCAGCGATACGGCATCAGTATTACGTAACTTAAAAAGTAACTATATGGATTTTTATGATAATATTCCAATCACAACTAACTTTTCTGTTAACTATAACCAGGCAGTTAACTTGTAGTTGGCTGTAAATGCGTTTTTCGTGTATTTTGACAGAGACACTTAGAAGTTCATGTATTCATACAGGGTGTTTCAGTTTATTGTTGCATAACTTTAAGATTCGATAGAACTTTTAAAACTAATGCATAAAGTCTACATAATATATAAACATGGGTCGAAAAATGCGTGGCTTCCGAAATACAGGGTGTTTAAATTTACTTTCTAAAATAGTTTTTTTTAAATATTTCGAACAATATTTGCTGTATAACAGTGAAAATTGGTATACAAGGGGTTTTTGGTACGACAAAACGAACCAAGGGCATAGTTTTACTGTAGCCGCTAGAGGGCGCTCTCTACTGTACCTGTAGTGTATTAAAATGACCGAAACTTTTTTCTTAGTGCAATTTTTTGCTTTTTGAATAAAAAAACTGATTCTTCGCACTTTTCATCATAGAAAAGCCCTCCTGTGAGTTTTCGTTATAGTTAGCCGTTTTGAGATATTTCGATTTTTAAGGTTCGATGCATTTTTAATTATTTATGGGAAAATAATATTTTTTTAAACATTTTCGATTTGGGCATTACAAGTAATTAAGATGATCGTTTAGATTGTGTTTTTAAACACAGCAATAATTCCTAACTCCAAATAAACACAAAAAAACAGAATATTAATTTGTTTAATTTTCAAATATTATTTTTAACAAATTAAATTAATTATTTACAACTAAAATGCTATTGGATAGTTAGGACAAACATACAAAATCTAAAGTAGTTGCTCGAAATGTAAACCCAATTGTTCAATACACAATTCACACCTACGAATGATCGAACGTGGTATAGCATTATTCAAATAAGGCCTTATTTCATCACATGCATTCCTGATTCTGTCTATTAGCATATATCTTGTGGTTACGGGAGTCTGGTACACTTTTTCTTTTAGAAATCCCCACACAAAGAAATCTAATGGATTTAGGTCAGGGGATCGTGGAGGCCAGGCGACTGGTCCTCCACGGCCGATCCATCTTTCTGGATAATTTTCGTCCAGCCAGTTTTTAACTATTCTACAACAATGAGCTGGACAACCATCAAGCTGGAACCAGGCTAATCTTCTTAAATCTAACATAACATCATCCCAAATATTTGCATGTTCAGCCTTTAAAAATTCCAAGAAGGTCGCAGCATTTAACCTTGCAAGCAAAAGGTAGTGCCCAAATAGTCGATTACGGTAGATACCAATCCACTCGTTCACACTAAATTCATGCTGAACATTTTTCTCCTGAACTGCATGCGGATTTTCATGCGACCAAACATGTTGATTATGAAAATTTACCACTCCACGTCTAGTGAAGCATGACTCATCGGTCCATAAAACGTTACTTAAAAACTCCCTATTATTATCAGTTCTATCATGAATCCACTGACAAAATGTGATTCTTCGTTCTCCGTCCCCTGGCAGTAGTCCTTGCACAGGTTGCAAATGGTAGGGACGTCTATGGTCATTTCTAAGAACACGGTGAACATGGTTTGCTGAAATTCCCAAGGCACCAGAAACTCTCCTAACACTTGTGGTCGGATCTCTATCAAACTCACGCAGAATCATACTGGTAAATCTGCGCTGACGAACATTTATGTTGTGATCCCTTTGGATATTTTCAAAACCATTTTCAATTATTTGGCGATGCACTCTTACAAATACTGAGCGAGTTGGATGTCGTCTGTTTGGAAATCTTCGTGCGTATTCTCTGGCTGCTTCTGCTGCGTTTCCATTTACAAAGCCATGCACAAAATGAATATCCGCTAACTCTTGATATAAAATGGCATTTTTATAAAACTTACAAAAAAACAGGTAAAAGAAACTAAATTTCGTGCATTCACAATTGCAAAAAAACGTTTCAAGTTTCAACAGACAACAAAACTAACTGTCAACTAATTGACGTTTAACCTTACTCTGCTTTCAATTTCAAAAATATTTGCAGGCACTGCCTACTTCTAAAAATTATCGAGATACTGACTTTTTAACGTTATTTTATCATAAATAATTAAAAATGCATCGATCCTTAAAAATCGAAATATCTCAAAAACGGCTAACTATAACGAAAATTCACAGAGAGCTTTTTTATGTTGAAAAGTGCGAAGAATCAGGTTTTTTATTCAAAAAGTGAAAAATTGCACTAAGAAAAAAATTTCGGTCATTTTAATACACTACAGGTACAGTAGAGAGCGCCCTCTAGCGGCTACAGTAAAACTATGCTCATGGTTCGTTTTGTCGTACCAGAAAAACCCTTGTATACCAATTTTCACTGTTATACATCAAATATTGTTCGAAATATTTTAAAAAAAACTATTTTAGAAAGTAAATTTAAACACCCTGTATTTCGACCCATGTTTATATAGACTTTATGCATTAATTTTAAAAGTTCTATCGGATCTTAAAGTTATGCAACAATAAACTGAAACACCCTGTATATTCGCCACAATTCGATGAGGTCCCCGACAAATTATAATTGGAGGTCCCTCAAGCGAAAACACTTGCCCATTTGGAGGTCAAGAAAGGTCATATGCCACCTCCCTGGCTTCAGCTTAAGAAGTAAGATGTACGTGCTTCTGGACTACCTCGAACGTCACAGCTTGATTAGCGACAGGCAGTACGGTTTCCGGCACCAACGATCCACAGGGGACCTCCTAGCTTACGTCACGCAACTGTGGAGTAAACTCATCCAGTCTCATAGTGAGGCTCATGTCGTTGCTCTTGACATCACGAAAGCGTTCGATCAGCTGTGGCACGCTGCCCTCTTAAGCAAACTTCCATCCTACGGCCTCCCAGAAAAGCTTTGCAGATGGGTGGCTGATTTTATCTCTGGCCGCAAGATATCCGTCGTAATTGACGGATTCTCCTCTTCATCCCACAACGTCAACGCGGGTGTTCCCCAGGGATCGGTCTTGGCTCCAACACTGTTTCTCTTATATATCAACGACCTCCTTTCCTGCACGATCAACCCAATCCACAGCTTCGCTGATGACAGCACTCTACATGCAGGAATTCAGAGTGACAAGCCGATCTCTGCCGCTGAGCTGAAAAAAAGAAGACTAGCGACGACTTCTTCTCTGACAAGAGACCTGGAGGCTATCACTGCTTGGGGACGCAACAATCTTGTACAGTTCAATGCTTCCAAAACACAGTACTGTACTTTGTCGAACAAAAAGCGTCCTAGCGCTCATACAGTTTCGATGGACGGTCGAGTTCTACCAAAGAGCCATTCATTTTGGCTGGTCGGAGTCCAGATCGCCGAGGACCTGATCTGGCACGAACACATCTCTTTAATAGCTGCAGCTGCTGGGAAAAAGCTAGGCTATTTGTTTAGGGCTAAGAAGTACTTTTCTCCGCATGACCTTCTCACTCTATACAAGGCCCAGATAAGGCCTAGCCTCGAGTATTGCTCACACATTTGGGGTGCTGCCGCCCCGACTACATTGTCCATGCTCGATGCTGTCCAGAGGAGGGCGGTCCGACTGATCGATGACTCTTACCTAACAGACAGTCTCGGGACTCTTTCGCACCGGCGGGCCGTCGGCGACCTAGCTCTTTTCTATCGCTACACCAACGGGCTTTGCTCCTCAGAGCTCTCTTCCATGATGCCGCCGCGCGATGTGCCTGCCAGACAGACTCGCCTGACTTCGGCGTCCCATCCTAACCGTGTCAAACTTCGTACATCCAGAACTGGCCGATACGACCGCTCCTGTGTCCCGAGGGTGTCTAGATTGTGGAATAATCTACGGGAGGAAGCTTTTCCCAGTTCTACTAACCTTAGGCAGTTCCAAAATCGTATTAACAAAATTTCTTTGGGATCATCATAGCAGCCGCGGTGTTCCGGCATTTAGGCTTCTACCTGCGCGGCTGTTTCGATATAAAAAAAAAAAATAAGTAGTAAGGTACCCGATTCTTGAGTAGCGAGTGGCGTGTGTGCTTTTTTGGTCTTCAAAAAATTACTTTGCATTAAGAAAGAAACATGTACATTTAAAAAAAATGCAAACAGTGACTGAAAAGAGTGAATAATCAATTGTGCTATCAAGACGAATCTAGGAAGTCACAAGAAAGTTGATGTTTGCGTTTAAAATCCTCGATTTCTAATAGTAAATTTTAGTATAGCTACTCGCATTTTCAAGACAGCTAAATACACCTCATATGTCAGAATCCATCAAGCGGTTTAAGCTATAGCCCGTAAAATAGGAATTTAAACGACTATATTTTTTATTAAAATACACCAATTTTATTTTATAAAATTTTAGTATACCCAGTAATCATAACATCGTGCGTCCTTGGCAGTGTTCTTTTTTTCTGAAACTATTAGACACAAACTATGTCGCAAATGATAATTAAATACTAATTTTTGTCGTTGGTATACTTTTTATTGAAATATCTTTTTTTATCATGTAAAACAAAAATAAAATCTTCAAAAACAACATTCTTGGATAGCTGCTACGAGCTGCTGCATTAAAGCGAAGATATTCTCTGTCTTAAAGATAAATACTTGATTTGACCTGATGCAATGCATACCGCGGATGAAAATACTTTCGGTGTTTTTGAATAGGCTATTCAAAGTCAATTACAAATTTGCTTGCATCCAGTTACGGGCATACTCAACAGGGGCAAAAGGCCCAATAAACAATCTACATACTATACAAAACTGAAAATATCATAGATCACAGCACGCCCCAATCCTGCTTGATCAAGTCAGCCCCTCTTTCTCCAACCACATACGCAGGTTCGACAGTGTGCGCAGTCACAGGCAATGGAATGATACTGGTGTCAGCCACGCGCAAGTTCTTTATTCCATGCACCCGAAGTCTTGAGTCAACCACGGCTTCTTTGTCTTCACGCGGACCCATTTTACAAGTGCCCACTTGGTGATACAGACTGCCTATAAGAGTGCGTAGACCACATTCCCAGTATGCGTCTGAGTCGAAAGCGTAATGCTCACACCCTAGAAAGATGAAGAAATGTCACAACAATCTTCATTGTATCCATGTTTTAGTTCAGCATCTGCCATGTTATGCACCTCTAATTTCAATTCGTGCAAGTATCCACTTCCTGATCCAACAAAGCATTTTTTATCTGTTCACGTGACTCTCAATCATTCACCACTAAAATGTGACCTCAAAAGAGCACAACTATCAACCAGAACCTTCTTTATTGTTAGCTTCATGTAGTAAACTAAATCGTGATCGCGTGAACTGACGACTATCCCCGCTCACGACAAGAGTCGTGAAAGACAGATCGGATGCACTCAACTCACAATGAAGCTTAACTTGATTTGACTTTGTCAACGATTTCAATAGTATTAGCCATATAAGAGCTGTACCTGGTCCAACTCCAAGTTAGAGCAAATCATAACAAACACTGTCTCGTGATCACTCAGCAACAGGTGAACCGGCCACCGCTCATTGGTGAGTTCGATGTGGATCGCTTGGTTCGTCGCTCGCAGAGTTGCAGTCAGGTGTTCACCTGTCGTGTAGTGTGTGATATTGCAGCAATATGATCATGTCTAATACTTCAGCCTTTGAATATCATTTGTCTTTACGCAAATGTAGTTAATTAAACTTAGTACGCGTAAGTAATAGGTATAAAACCGTTCTTAAGTTTAAATTAATAGCATTTACTTAACTAAGCTTAGTTAACTAAATTTAGTTAATTAAATTTAGTACGCGTAAGTTATAAGTATAAAAGTGTTCTTAAACTTAAATTAATAGGATTTAGTTAACTAGGCTTAGCTAAATTTAGTTGGTTAAATTTAGTGACGCGTAAGTAATTAGTATAAAAGCGTTCTTAAATTTAAATTAATAGGATTTAGTTAACTACGCTTAGTTAACTGAATTCAGTTAATAAAATTTAGAACGCGTAGGTGTAAGTATAAAAGCATTCTTATGTTTAAATTAATAGAATTTAGCTGACTACGCTTAGTTAACTGAATTCAGTTAATAAAATTTAGAACGCGTAGGTGTAAGTATAAAAGCATTCTTATGTTTAAATTAATAGAATTTAGCTGACTACGCTTAGTTAACTGAATTTAGTTAATCAAATTTAGTATGCGTAGGTAATACGTATAAAAGTGTTTCTAAATTTAAATTAATAGGATTTAGTTAAGTAGGATTAGTTAAGTAAATTTAGTTGATTAAATTTAGTGACGCGTGAGTAATAAGTTCTTAAATTTAAATTAAAAGGATTTAGTTAACTATTATTAGTTGAACTAAGCTTAGTTATCTAAATTTAGTTAATTAAATTTAGTACGCGTAAGTAATAAGTATAAATGCGTTCTTAAATTTAAATTAATAGGATTTAATTAACTAGACTTAGTTAAGTAAATTTAGTTGATTAAATTTAGTGACGCCTGAGTAATAAGTTCTTAAATTTAAATTAATTGGATTTAGTTAACTAGGCGTAGTTAATTAAATTTAGTGACGCGTAAGTAATAAGTATAAAGGCGTTCTTAAATTTAAATTAATAGGATGCAGTTTTGCATGACTATGTTTACATTGACTCTATCTTGGATTTAGGAAAACGATAGACGATCTCGTTGGTCATTTTATATTACCTGGTATTGGTGTATCCACAATCGTAGCTCCAAACTTCTGCATTGCAGGAAATTCTACTATTCTCTGTATCTCTCTTATACCAGCAATCATATTCTCAATATCGATGTGTTCTGGATCAGAAAAATAGTTGAGATAAAACTTCGGTGGATCAAAAGGATTGCTCGACCGTAGCTTCATATAACCTTTTGATTTTGGATGAAATAGCATTGGAAATACCTGAAATATATTAATATGAAAAAGATGACTAAGACTAAATCTTTGACTTTAAAACCAGTATTATTAAAATTGTTATTATATCTCTTAGCGCGATAACGAAGGAAAAACGTAAACTCTAAAAATGGAACAGACAACCTAGCTCTCAAATTAATAACAAAAAGTTCGAACTTGAGCAGTAGTTACCTGAAAAGTTTGTTTTCCTTCTAAAGGTTTCCACATTACGTCGTATGTAGCTCTTGGAATATTAAGTAGTCTCCTTAGAATAACTCCATGATCTACACTGAGGGAACCACCTATGAAAATTAGCTCAACATCTGGCAATCTTGGATCTGAGTCATCTGATATATTTGTATTTATGAACGTTAGTGCTTCTACACCACCTATAATTTAATACATATATTATTGGACCATAAAATAGTACTTTAAGAGAGAAATGGGGAAATCCCGAGATAGTGCTCAATTTTGATAGTTACATGAAGCTTTTGGAAGCGTGTGTAGTCTAAGCACAGCCGACGTCAACTACGAGCCGTGAACAATGAAATCTGGCAACGTAGGTGGTAGTGTTACTCCCGCCGCTGCTTGCTGCATCGACGCAACTCGTGCTCAAAACGCTGAGAAAACATAACCTTTTCAATTTGTGATTTGGGAATCCCAGAGGCTGTAATTAAGAGATAAGCTTGTTTTCTAAGATTCAAAGTGTGTGTATGTGTTCAAAGTGATCAGTGACTATAATATATGAGAAATAGACTCCAGTTGTAGTGCTTCTGTGCTTTAAAAATAAACTAAGAAGTGTGACTGTGGCTGTTCGCGCCTCAGGACGCTAAGGATTTCAACTATTGAAAACGTGCAAATTCAGGTTGTATTTTTCTTTTTTCATTTATCAAGTATTTGACGCAGACAATATGCCTCGTTGTTGCTGTGTTCCTTTATGCAATGCAAACTATAATTCTGCTTTGAAAACGGAAAGTTATGTTTCAACTTTTCGCTTCCCAAGTACCGAAAGTCTGAAAAACAAATGGCTTATGGCAATTCCCAGAAAAAATTGGACACCTTCAAATTATTCAGCTGTGTGCAGTCGTCATTTTAGAGAATCGGATATCATCAGGACAGAAAATATAGTTTTGGCGGATGGAACAGTCCAAAATAATATACCTTTGAAATATCCAAAATTGAAAGAAAATGCTGTTCCCTCCATTTTCCCAAACTTGCCATCATATCTTTCAAAAACTGAAGCACCCAAAAGAACTGACCCAATGCAATGAAAACAAAAATTAATTGAGAAACGTGAAAAAGCTATCCAGAATTTCGATGATATGGATAAGATCAAAGACTTTCAAGAATTACATTCTTCATTTTCAAAAATTAAAGCCTCACAGAAATGGAATAATAAATTATCTGATGGAAAGCTATATTTTTATAAATTGGATTTTGAAAATGATATCTTAACTTTGAATACACAGATTATAGTTGATGGTCAGATGGAAGTTCAGGTTGTTCATAAAGGATGTAAGCTTTCTTTTAGTGACTTGAAGTGGGTTTTGCCATATGATCTCAAAATTACCAGATGGTCCCAATTAGAAAACCTGCTAAATAGGTATTTTTTCTATTTTTCTGAGAACCAACACAAAAACTCTGTTGAAGTTTGCATCATGAATGCATTGGAACAACTTGACAAAGCGATTTCCATAATTAATAATGACTCAGTTATGTTTCCATATACAAAAAATCTAGAGATTATTGCTGATCAGCTGAGACAAATTCAAAACAGGAAAAACAGATATGCATCACTTTCAATAATAATGGCTTTCACGTTTTATAACCACTCATCATCAACATATAATTTAATTAAAAGATTTTTTATTTTGCCAATTAAGCGATACTTACAACATATCTCCTCAAGTATGGATATATCTCCAAAAAATGGTAGGAATAATGAACACTACCTTTCGAATATAGCAATTAAATTAGCTCCGAGAGAAAAAATTGTAATTTTGATGATCGATGAAATTTATATAACATCTAGGCTGGACTATCGCTCACAAAACATTGTTGGGTATGCCTCAAATAAAAATGACATGGCTAAAACTGTTTTAGCCTTCATGCTATCTTCAGCATTTGGAAACATAACAGAAATTATCAAATTACTACCAGTTTCAAATCTAACAGGTGATGAAATGACACCTTTGGTTGAACATGTGATAAATTTAGTTCAAAAATGTGGATTTGAAGTTATTTGTGTTGTTACTGATAATCACCGAATTAATAGAGCAATGTTCAGGAAATTAGCAAAGGATTCATCAGAAAATTATTCTATTCCAAATCCACATAATCCTGATAAGAACATATATTTAACTTATGATGTTGTGCATATTTTCAAGAGTATCAGAAATAATTGGATTAATTTAAAACACCTAGACAAAACTTTTGTATATCCTAATTTTGACAATAATGATATTATTCAGTATGCTAAATTTGAAAACATTCGTGCTGTATATCAATCGGAAAAAGAAGCTGTAGTTAAAAAAGCATATAAATTATACTATAAAACATTGCATCCAAATTCATTTGAAAGGCAAAATGTAAATTTTGTAGATAATTTATTCCATCACTCAACAGTAGCTGCTATGAAAGTATTAAAGTTTAATGATGCTGCACACTTTTTGGAAATAATCAGGAGTTGGTGGGATATTGTCAGTAATACAAGTGTAATAAAAGGAGAATTGAAGCGAAACGAATTTTGTAAGCCAATAAATATGATTATAGAGTACAATTTTTATAAAAATTCCTGATATGGTTAGAAAAATGGCATAATCTAGAGAATAATAATGAATACCTGACACCAGAAACGTATACAGCTCTATATCAAAGCACGCTGACTCTACTTAATATAATTGAATATTCATTTAATCAATTTGACATTGAGTATGTATTGCCTGGAAAATTCACCACTGATAATTTAGAAAAACGATTTGGCAATTATAGACTTTTATGTGGCTGCAATTACAATGTGTCATATGATGAAATTTTAAATGCTGAAAAGAAAATACGGCTGAAGCATATTTTCAATGAAAAGAAATCGTCATTTTCTTTAGCAGAAATTAAAACAAGGTTCCAAAACTGCTTAGAAACTCAAGAAAATTTTATTTCTTGGATGACAAACAAAATCCCGAAGTTTTGGATATATTCAATGAAGTATTTGAGACAAATTACTTAGCCAATTGTGACATAGAGGATAGTACTAAGACTTATATATCTGGATATGCTTCACACGCTATCTCTAAAAACCTAAACTGCGAGATATGCAAATCGCTAATAGTTAAAGAAAAAGGTTCATTAACAACAAATGTTTATTTTGATCATTTGCAAAGAGGAGGACTGTCAATTCCAACCAGTTATGTACCAATCATATTCTACCATATGTATGCCATTTTTGAATCTATTATTAATGTAGATAGATTGGAAATTTTCTTCTTGAAAAGCAATAATCAAAAATTTATTTTGTGTCAGTTAACCTTGCTCAGCATTCAGTCTTTATATACAGTGAATTTTCTTTAACTTGCATCTGTGGCCGCAATTATGCAGATATTTTATCTCAGCTTTTGTCTATTTTTTCAAACATAATTTTGAATGATTATGTAAAATTGAAAAATAACAGTAAAACTGAAAGTAAATGTATTAAAAACAAACAGGTAACTCCACATTTCCAAGCTGGGCCTGTTGGAACACAGTGTGCTGACACCAAAAAACGTAAACTAAATACTTTTAATTAGGTTAACTGCATTAGCGACTCATATATATCACGATTATTTCGTATTTTTAAATTTTTTAGAGCTATTTCATATTCAGATGCGCCCGAGCGCGGTGTTGCCTTTCTTTCATCACGGCTCGTAGTTGACGTCGGCTGTGGTCTAAGTCTTAGTTTCAATTTGAAGCTACGAATGCTATGATTAGTACTTCTTTAGAATAAAATTTGTGGTAAACGAAGTATTGGCAAAAAATAATGCCTTGTTAAGGAATCTAAGAGCATGATTTGAATTCACCTCCACTCAACTGTTTCGTGCCGCAAGCTCAAAGATCAAGGTAGCATTAATTATAGCAAACCATCGTAGCGGAGATGACAGGGAATGGAAAAGAAATCGTAGAACAGTCATGTGCAACTATATTGATCCTTAGCTTGTACATTTCCCATACAAGATTCTTGTATGATTCTGAGATCGTTCACGTATTATGGGGGAATGTTTAAACCATAACTCACCAATGACCGTTAAGGGCCCAGAACCTCTCTGAAGATATTCAACGTACGAATCAGGATCTAGTATAGTACTTTTGAGATCTAAGACAATACTCTCGTTCACAGTGAATATAATACCGGCAAATACAGGATGATCATACAGTGTTTCACCAACCGGAAGGTCTTTGATTACTGGTATGCCTATAATATAAAAGCTCCGGTTTTTTCATCAGAATGTATTTTCACTTCAGTATGTCCTACCAACTTCCTGCAGATGGTTCTTCGGTCCAATCCCCGACAACATCAACAATTGAGGCGAATTGAAGCCACCAGCAGATACAATGACCTCTTTTCTAGCAACTGCTTTGTATTTTTTGCCGTTTCGTACAAATTCGACACCATAAGCTTTATTTGATCCAGGCTCTATGAGAACCTTTGTCACTTGGGATCCAGTTCGTATGAACAGATTTGTCCTGTTTCGAATAGGACGAAGAAATGCACTTTCTGCGCTCACCCTTTTTCCTCCCTTGGTGGTCGTCTGTACGTAGGATACCTAGAATAGAAAAGCTTCCCTCAACATTTATTGTCAATAGAAATTGGAGGTTAAGATATAATCTTCTGGTGAACTTTCAAGCCAGTTGTTCAAAGGTGTCGATTGGGAGAATGAATTTGGGCACTACCCTTAAAGGCGACGTCTAGGAGACTTTGTTAGGAACAGCTCAAATTTGTTCTAGGTAGATCGGTTCTTCCTTTTTAGAAAAAATAATTCGTATGTGAGTGCACATTCGCGGACGACCTGTTATTGTGCGCTAATACCCCAAAAGACTTACAAGATAACCTTAAAATCTGGATCCAGGAATTATCGAAGAGAAGTTTGAATATTAACGTATCTAAAACAAAAGTGATGACGACAGCAGAGGGTAATGGAATGAATATAGTTATTAAGGGCGCACGTATAGAACAAGTCGAAGCTTTCAAATATCTAGGAGTGGTAGTACAAGGCGATGGAACAATGGAAGAGGAAATCAACGAAAGATTAATGAACGCATCTAGACTCTATCACACATTGAAAACATCTTTCTTAAGGAAGAAAATGATAACCAGAAAAACAAAATGACCGTGTACAGAACAGTATTCAGACCCATATTGATATTCGGAAGTGAGAGCTGGGTATTAACGAACAGGCAAAAAATCAAGTTACAGGCTATTGATATGAAATACCTCAGGGCAGTCAGAGTCACTAGGAAAGACAAAATTAGAAACGAAGTTATTAGAGAAGAGCTGGGAGTAGAATCTGTACTACAAAGGATTGAAGAAAACCAATTAAAATGGTTTGGGCATTTAGTAAGGATGAAGGATACAAGGCCGTTAAATTCATATGGGAAGCGAGGAATACGTGGAATGATGGATTGGCGAAAATACTCAAGAACAGGGGAATAAGTTGGAAGGAAGCACTGTGCCGGGCGAGAAATAAGAAAGCCTGGGCTAAATTTGTATATAACAACTAATTAGTTTAGATTATGAAATAATGTAATTGCACCTTACACCTACGGGTATATAGGTTTTAGATAATATATATATATATATATATATATACTAAGTGACATATAAATCCGAACACCCAGTTTAAATGGTTTTATTTTAATAAAATTTTGTATAAGTACTTAATGAAGCATAATAAGTAAATGATAAAAATTTCAAAATGATTGCACTGCTTTAAAGCCCTTTGACCTTTAATAATGTGTGGATGCACCCTGATGTGCTACGCATTCTCCAACGCGCCTAGGCATGCTTCTGATCAGGTGGTCAATGTCCTCCTGTGGTATCTCATTCCAGGCAACCACCAACTCCTCTCGAAGTGCTTCTAGGGGAAGGAGGACGTTGCAAATTGAGCAATCTCCTATCCATCATATCCCACACGTGCTCAATTGGGGATAAGTCGGGAGATCTTGGTGGCCATGGTAACAATGTAACATCATTATGTTGAAAGAAGTCTATTGTGACTCTTGCAACATGTGGTCGGGCATTATCTTGTTGGAAAGTTGGATCTGCCAGGGTGTCAAGATAGGATAAAAGATGGGGTTCTAGAACTTCTTGGATATAACGCTGCGCGTTCATGTTACCTCTGATGAAGATTAAAGGTGACCTAGAACCATAAGCTATAGCACCCCAAACCATAACTCCAACAGTGTGATGAACATGCCTTTCAACAAAAAACTGTGGATTCCTCCTTTCACCACGTCGCCTTCTAACCCTGGCACGACCATCGTGCATGCCTAAACAAAATCGAGACTCCTCACTAAAGACAATACTGTTCCATTCCTGATCCCAGAGTGACCGTTGTCTGCACCACTCAAGGCGATTACGTCGGTGTTCTCGAGTTAAAGGGAGGACCCAGTGTGGCCGGTATGAAAACAAGCCAAAACTTCTCATTCGTCGGTAAACACTTCGCAAGCCAATAGGTCTTCCGTGTTCTGCAAACCATTCATTTGCAATGGACCTGGTAGTGGAGAAACGGTCCCTTAAGGCCAATAATCTTAGGCGGCGATCTTCACGGTCTGTTGTTCTACGGCGGCGTCCAGTGCCCCTTGCTCTTTGCGTACGGCCTTCTCGAAGCCATGCCTGACAACACCTAACCACAGTGTCTACACTTCTTTGCACTCTAACTGCAATTGCCCGAAAAGAAAGTCCAGCTTCCCGAAGTCCCACTATATGGCCCCTATCAAACTCACTAAGTTGACGAAATCGTACAGGTCTCCGTACTCTATGCATCGTAACCGATCATAAAGGACGTCAAGAACCAAAATTCGCGTTGATTCTTTACTGCGGCTGAAATATTCATTTTTAGAGCGTTAGTGAATTAAAAAAAAGCAGTATAAAAACCGGAATGTCCAACTGATAAGGCTGAAAATTTTTTCACTTGTTATTTACAGTAAGATAAATACATTCACCAACTTTTATTAAAATAACACCATTTAAACTGGGTGTTCGGATTTATATGTCACTTAGTATATATATATATATATATAATTCGTAGGTGCAAATACTCAATTCGGAAGCGATCATGGCTTCAGTTACGATGCTCAAGTTACTAGCCACGTACTGGTAGAGACGGACTCAATAACGTCTGAGATGGTACCTGTTAGTAGTACGGGGTTTTGAAAGGTAAAATTTCCGCCTCTCGGTATAATACTTGAAGGAACCGAATTCAATCTGATTGTGAAAAATCCGTTTAACGCGGTTGATCAAATTTGAAGCAATGGGTTGATTGCATGGGCCTTGGTCCTGCTGTCAAATTGACTTAGGATTTAAAACCTGCACACCCAATTTATCTATGAAAAGAGATACTGTTCAGATCATAAGTCTTGTGAAAAAGCGTCATAGAAATTGGAGGTAGAAAATGAACCGATTTTTTTTTATATCGAAGCAACCGCGCAGGCACAATCCTAAATGCCGGAACACCGCGGCTGCTATGACGATCCCAAAGAAATTTTGTTATTACGATTTTTGAACTGCCTAAGGTTAGTAGAACTGGGAAAAGCTTCCTCTTGTAGATTGTTCCACAATCTTGACACCCTCGGGACAAAGGAGCGTTCGTATCGGCCAGTTCTGGATGTACGAAGTTCGACATGGTTAGGATGGGACGCCAAAGTCCGGCGGGTCTGTCTGGCAGGCACATCATGGAAGAGAGCTCTGAAGAGCAAAGCCCGTTCGTGTAGAGATGTAGAGAATGTCGTTGATATGTAGCCACCATGAGCTTTCGCGTCAAACTAAGGTCGGATTTGGGATCGACGTACCCTATTTAGCTCAGAAACGAGTGTTGGTCTAGATACCGGGCACGCTTATATTTTTAAAAAGTTTGTCATAGGAAACCTTTGGATATTTTAGAACTTTTAAGAAGAGACTTTCATTATCTTTTTCCGTTACTATAAGCGAATGATACTTAGGTGATTGAAGATGCTGAATCCAAATATGAAGTTCTAGGCTAGAAGTGTTGGCAACTCTGTTAATCCTACTATGGATGGTATTTTGCTTTTGTCCACATAAGGTTACCTGACTAGTGCTTCCATAATTCAGATAAAAGTGTTTCCTAATGGTCTGCTAGTATGAGATCAAATACGGATATGATCTTCATCTTACCCCAACTTGGCCTCTTCCGTTATAATCCACAAATCGGTGCCCGGCTTCTTGAGCAGCCTCTACGTAGGCATAAGCTGCTCTAGACCTATACGTCACATCACTGACTCCCAAATACCCGCCTTTTTTGTGATATCCAGCGTCTTTGTATCCCGTAATGTTAGCATCTTCGGCCGTCAAGAAGTATGGAAATATATCTTTGTAGGACCATCCTGGATTTCCCATCGCTTCCCATCTGTCGTAATCCAACTTGTTGCCCCTCATGTAGATCATGTAATTTATAACTGAGCTGCCACCAAGCGCCTTTCCGTGAGGAAGTTGCATTCTACCATCTATGCAACCTAAAATTTGAAAAGTAATGGAAAGCCCTAAATAAATTACATGGCATTTCCCCATGTAGTGTAAGGCTGCTTCAGCCAAGTTATTTGCTGATTGCTGCTCAGTTTCACGCGCATTTCCGGCGACAGTCCACTATGTCTGTCAATGCTGCTGATTAGTCTCCATGATTCAAACTAAACGAATATGATTGTACTAGAACCTCACTCAACTGGTTTGAAACATATTTAAACTATCAATCCCAAATTGTAAAATTATATATCAAGACATTATATTTCAGATAAATTAGATATAAGTACAGGGTTACCTCAAGGGCCAGTACTAGGTCCGATCTTATTCTTTTTATATATACTAAGTGACATATAAATCCGAACACCCAGTTTAAATGGTTTTATTTTAATAAAAGTTGGTGAATGTATTTATCTTACTGTAAATAACAAGTGAAAAAATGTTCAGCCTTATCAGTTGGACATTCCGGTTTTTATACTGCTTTTTTTTCACTAACGCTCTAAAAATGAATATTTCAGCCGCAGTAAAGAATCAACGTTGGCGGATTTTGGTTCATGACATCCTTTACGATCGGTTACGATGCCTAGAGTACGGAGACCTGTACGATTTCGTCAACTTAGTGAGTTTGATAGGGGCCGTATAGTGGGACTTCGGGAAGCTGGACTTTCTTTTCGGGCAATTGCAGTTAGAGTGCAAAGAAGTGTAGACACTGTGGTTAGGTGTTGTCAGGCATGGCTTCGAGAAGGCCGTACGCAAAGAGCAAGGGGCACTGGACGCCGCCGTAGAACAACAGACCGTGAAAATCGCCGCATAAGATTATTGGCCTTAAGGGACCGTTTCTCCACTACCAGGTCCATTGCAAATGAATGGTTTGCAGAACACGGAAGACCTAATGGCATGCGAAGTGTTTACCGACGAATGAGAAGTTTTGGCTTGTTTTCATACCGGCCACACTGGGTCCTCCCTTTAACTCTAGAACACCGACGTAATCGCCTAGAGTGGTGCAGACAACGGTCACTCTGGGATGAGGAATGGAACAGTATTGTCTTTAGTGACGAGTCTCGATTTTATTTAGGCATGCACGATGGTCGTGCCAGGGTTAGAAGGCGACGTGGTGAAAGGAGGAATCCACAGTTTTTTGTTGACACTGTGGGAGTTATGGTTTGGGGTGCTATAGCTTATGGTTCCAGGTCACCTTTAATCTTCATCAGAGGTAACGTGAACGCGCAGTGTTATATCCACGAAGTTCTAAAACCCCATATTTTACCCTATCTTGACACCCTGACAGATCCAACTTTCCAACAAGATAATGCCCGACCACATGTTGCAAGAGTCACAATAGACTTCTTTCAACATAATGATGTCACCATGGCCACCAAGATCTCCCGACTTATCCCCAATTGAGCACGTGTGGGATATGATGGGTAGGAGATTGCTCAATTTGCAACGTCCTCCTCAGACTCTAGAAGCACTTCGAGAGGAGTTGGTGGTTGCCTGGAATGAGATACCACAGGAGGACATTGACCACCTGATCAGAAGCATGCCTAGGCGCGTTGGAGAATGCGTAGCACATCAGGGTGCATCCACACATTATTAAAGGTCAAAGGGCTTTAAAGCAGTGCAATCATTTTGAAAGTTTTATCATTTACTTATTATGCTTCATTAAGTACTTATACAAAATTTTATTAAAATAAAACCATTTAAACTGGGATTCGGATTTATATGTCACTTAGTATATGAATGATTTAATAAACAAACATAATTGTTATATTCGAAGTTTTGGCTGACAATACCAGATTACTTTGGCAAGACACAGATATAAATGAAATCAAAACAAAAATTGATAGTGATATAGAATCAACCAAAAAATGGTAATAAGACAGAATTTATGAAATTTAAATGCTCCCTTGATTTTATAAACTCGAATAATGAGTCGATGCACAATACAAATTGCTTACTCAACCAGCAAAGATCTCCTTTATTAGAAGAACAATTAGTTACAACGTAGGGAAGAGCACAGCCTTAAGTAGTTTATTTACCTTATTTGCATTCCCTTCTGAGGTACCTCTTCCCAAAATTGTTTAGACAAAGTGCTTATTCAACAAAAATATCTACATGCGAGGCATTCTTAAATCTTAAAATAATAACTGTAGTTTCATTGTTTATTTTAGAAACAACAACTTTTATTTTTTTTAATTAATCTAAATTTGAGACATCAAATATAACTTATTAATTTATTAGGCGAAAACAAGATTTTAAATTAGTAGTACCTAAATCAACACTTGTGAAAGATTCAGTCATTCACAATGGTGATAAAATTGACATGTGCCCCCCTGACGATATCAAAAGAGTCAACAATTTACAGAAGTGAGTTCTACAATTAATTTTTATGAGATCCATATATGTAATTTAGTTTAGTTTTAAGTTAGCTTTGCCAGTAAGAATGATTGTATTCTTTTTTTTTTGTTGAAGTTTTATTTAGCATTAATGCTACAATGTCAATTTTATATAATTATTCGTTTACACATTTTTTTTAATATATTTTCTGTAATTTTACATTCTTGTCTATTAAAATTACATCACTATGGATTTCGAGTATTCATAAAGTGATTTTTTAATTTCATCTTAAGCATTTTTAAATTCGAACATTGTTTAATATCATTATTTAATTTATTGAATTCAAATACTCTCTTTTGGAGTACAGATTTGCTAGTTATGCTACTGTTACAATTTTGCAGATGAAAATCTATACTGCCTCTAGTTTCGTGGTTATGATAATGACTATTTAATGTGTATATGAAAATGAGAACTAAATAAGATTTTCAACATTCAACACTTGTGGTTCCTCTAACACAGACTTACTCGTAGCATATTTGTTTTCATTTAAAATGATTCTCATAGCTTTATTTTGTAGAGTTTGTAATTTTGAAGATAAGTTTTCAGTTACTGTAAACAAGATGGTATATGAATATAAAAAATAGGGAAAAATTATGGTTATGCACATTTTTTTTCGGAATGTATACTAAGATTGTGGGAAAATCTATAGAAGTGATTTATCTTTTTGAAATAATGTATTCGTAACGCTCATGAAACGGTAGTTGACTATCCACATATATACCCAGATTTTTAAATGATTCGACTACTTCAATTTTTTCACTAGTTTTATTAGTGTTTAATTTAAGTTTATTAACATTTAACCACTTTATAGCTTTTTAATACCACTATTTAACAATTTTATAATTTTATATATTTTGAACGCTTGATATCTACACCTATAGTCTCAAATGCCCTTTTGCAGTCTAAAAAACTGTTACAATACATTCTTACACCACCATTTGGAATCCAGCTTGATTTTTTGTGAACATTTTTTTTTCCTCCAGACAAAACATTTATCTATCTATTTACTGCGACAAAAAGAAATTACGATAAACTAAAACTTTAGTATGATATACGTGATACAGCTAATAATAATAATAATAATATTTATTCGCCAAAATACAAAAAATGGACAAATAAATATGAAAAAACCACAGAAGGCATCGCCTGTGTGTGGTTTATATCGTAATAACTAACAATCAATCATATATGTGTATAACAATTATTGTTAAATCTAAAAGGTATTAAGGTAATTGGAATTTTGTTGTTTTACTTTTCTATATAATTATGTATAGTCATTCGCTGCACATTACTAACCCAGTCTTTCAATTTTCTTCTAAATTTTTTTCCAAAATTAAGTATCTTTATTTCGTTTGGTACTACATTATATAATTTAGCTGCTAAGAATTTAAATGATTTTTTGAATAATGTTTTGTGTGGTCTTTGGATATTAGATGAGCCTATTCGAAATCGTGTGTTATGCTCGTGTTTATAGGATTTTTTCTTTTTATTACAATACTTATGGTATAAGGTGGTGGCATGTAAGAAATAAAGTTGTCTTGTATCAAGTATCCCTGTTTTTTGATATAAGTTGTTCGTTGGATATAATCTTGGCTTATGGAAAATGGCTTTCAAAACAGTTTTTTGTGCTATTCAGGTCAGAAATATATGTCTTGCAGGCGGCACCCCAGGCTGTGATGCCGTATATTATATGGGTTTCAACTAAGGCTTGGTATAGGATTCGCAGATAACTTTCTGTAAGAATGTTAGCAAGCATTTTGAGTTTATAGGCAACATTTCTATTTTTTTGATAACATATTTAATATGGTTATCCCACCTTAGATGTGAGTCTATATATATTCCAAGATATTTCAAAGTGTTAACTCTATCGATTTTGGTCTTTTGGTCATGATAATTAACGGAAATTTGTTCGAAGGTAGGTAAAAATTTTGAATAGGATGTAAATGCAATAAATTTTGTTTTTTTGAAGTTAACTGTTAAAAGTTTAGTATCCAACCAGTCAATGATCCTTATAAAATACTTTTCAGCTATTTGCTTCAATGTGCTCCAGTCATCAGCTTTATATAATACGAGGGTGTCATCTGCAAAACATATAATCTTTCCAGAACTGTTAATTTTGAATAAGTTATTTAAGTAGAGACTAAATAATAGTGGGCCTAGTACTGTTCCTTGAGGCACACCACACTTGATGTACATTTTTTTACTGTAAGTGTTAGTGATTTTGACAGTCTGTGCCCGGCTTGAAAGGTAATTTTTTAAAAGGATTTGTGATGCTCCCCTAAATCCCAATCTTTCCATAACTTTCAGAAGCTCAACATGGTTAACTGTATCAAAGGCTTTTTTTAGATCAACAAAGATACCAATAGTAGGTATCTTTTTGTTGACATTAGAGTTAATTTCATCCATTGCAGCCAAAATTGCATCTGTAGTAGATTTTCCTTTTCTAAATCCATATTGGTCAGAACATATAATTTTGTTTTTGTCCAAAAATTGTAATATCCTTTTTTGTAGTAATTTTTCGAAAATTTTGGCTATATTCGATAGTACTGATATCGGTCTATAATTTGATGTTTCCATTCTGTTACCGCTTTTATAAACAGGAGTAATAACAGTTGTTTTAAATGCATCAGGACAAATTCCAGATTGGAAACACCAATTAATGACGAAAGAAAGTGGTTCGGCTAAGTCGTAGGCTATTATTTTTGAATGGTCGGCTTTGATACCATCTAAACCAGGACTTTTTTTGGTTTTAAGTGATAGGACAGCTTCTTGTACTTCAATCGGACTAACGCTTTCTAAAAAGAATGAATTGGGAAGTTGGGTTTTTGTGAACATTTCGTTCGAAACAATTTTTTTAATACTGGATGCTAAATTTTCTCCAACATTAGCGAAAAAATTTAAGAATGCATCGGATATTTGTCGTTTATCTGTTAATATTGTTCCATCACGATTCTTAATTTCATCAATATTTGGCTTTTCTTGAACGTCTTTGTTAGTTAAGTGATCGACAACTGACCACAGTTTTCTTGGATCAGATTTGGCATCTTGTAATTTTTTTAGGTAGAATTGGCGTTTTGCTTCTTTAACTAGATTGATAAAAATATTTTTATATTCTTTATATTTATGGGAGGTATCTGCACATGGTGATGCTTTCATTATTTTGTATAGTTCCTCTTTTTTGTTGGCAGACTTTATCAAACCTTTAGTTATCCAGGGATTCCTGCTTCTGTCAAAATGTTTAATTTTAACTCTGTTTGTACTACATTCAATTAAATATTTTATGCGTTCAATGAGTGTGTTTGCAGCATCATTAACATTCGTTGCACAGTACACTGCTGTCCACGATTCTAATTTGATATTTGCAAGTAGTTTTTTATTATCGACAAAACACCTAAATTTCACTGTTTCATTATTGGAGATGGATCTACTTTTATTTTTTTCTGGTGATGATATAAGTATTACAGTGGGTAAATGATCGGTAATATGGTTTTCAACAATTAACAGTATGTACCGAAAGAAATTTGAAAAATTTTTGATGAAACAATGATCAATGCAAGAACTGGAACTATTATTGACTACTCTTGTTGGTAAATTTATATTTGATATGAATCCATTGCTCTGCATTACAGTGAGGTATTTGTTTACTAATTTGCTATGTTGGAGTATATTAATATTCATATCTCCTATTATGATGTGGTGTGACTGTATGGCATTTTTGTGATCTAACAAAAATTTTTCAAGATTTTCTACAAATGTATAAGGGTTTGATGATGGTGGTCGATAGACAGATGTGACTTTTACACTTTTGTTATTAATTCTCAATATCAAATCCAACACTGTGATACCATCATCAAATTTAACAAAATCACATCTGTAGTTGATATCATTTCTTACATATACTACCACCCCATCATTCTGGTTGTACGTACCATTATTGTAAAGCGTATCATAACCTTCCAAACAGAACAAAGATACATCATTAATTTTCCAAGTTTCTGTTAATATTATTATATCAAATTTGTGTTTAATTGTAGTTAGGAAGATATTAAAACAGTCAAAATTTTGGTTTAGGCTTCGTATATTCATGTGATATAAGCTAACATTGAAATTAGAATATTCTAACCATTTATTAAGAGCATTTATGTCTTGAGCAATATTTGTATTGATATCATTAACCTGAAAATTATTTACGTAACTATCCATGTAAAATTTTGCAAATGATATGTAGCGCGAAAAACGTAAAAAGAACTAAACGCTCAAAACATTATTCTGGATGAATACTGTTTTTGAAAATATAAATACGACGGGCATTTTTTGTCTGTGGGCGAGTGACCAACATCATTATTGTTATTATGCTTAACGTTATAGTTCATACAGTTAGAACATTTTAAAATGTTTACAGTACAAATTTCACTTCTATGTGCTTGTCCACATTTAATGCACATTTAATAATAGCCTCCAAAATCAGTGCAAAGAACTAAAATTGTACCTGTACAAAAGCCATCCATTTTTTCAGATTTATAACCCCAATTGTATTTTGAAAATTCTAGTGTACCGCATAAAAGTGGCACTTCTGTGATCGGACATGCTTCGTTCCCAGCTTCCAGTAGCAGAATTTGCCAACATTCTTCTTCGGACAGCCGGTTAGCTAAAACGGATCCGCTTGGCCCAGAACCCACAATTATGAAGTCAAATTCGTTGTCTTCTTTTAAACCTAAACGACATAAAATATTCTGTCTAAACCGTATTCACATCCAAGATACACTGGATTAAACCATCACGTTCACGTGATCAATCAGCAACATGTGGACAAGGCAGCGAAATCTAATGAAAATATTTTTACATCACCCATACTAGGTGCACCTTTCTAGTAGAACTGACAGATTAATGCATTTTGGTGGTAACATTCTTAAGTAGAAATGTACTTACACCCTTTTGGATTAGGATACTTATGAGAAACTTTCGTCAGCAATCCAACAATGTTGATAAACGATGTTGTTAAATGTCCGATAAATCCTTGTTCGTCTACTGTCTTATTAGCATGAGATGCTGCCAAAATAGTGAAAATTGTGATGGTTAGTGTTGGATTCAACATCTAGAACCATAGTTTATTATCTAGGTCAGATAATGCATCTGAAGTGTTAATTGTTGTGTCAAGTGTGACAGTTAACCAACAGTTTCCGTCCATAAACTAACAGGTAACATGATTTTCGATGCCCCCACAGGGTCTGTCGGCGATCGAGTGCTTATATTTGCTTTGAGTCTTTAATTTGAGCTCATTGTCAGGACACCGCTATACAAATATAACTAACCTATCTAGCTTCCCGCCCACAGGAGTGCACACCTCAATCATATGCTGCTCTTCCAGGGACCAACTGCTTCTCTGACCCACACCTGCTAGTACTGAGTTTGGTATGAACTCCTGCTAGCTGCGTATCTCATGCCACATAGACTACAAAACGCAATGTTGGCCCTATTTCTTTTTTTTTACTTGTCACCTGCATACACTTCTGAACGACTTAACACTTCAGTCTCATCAGTGTCCTCACTGACAAGCTTCAGTTTATAATCATTATAGCTTTTTGCCGCATCTCTAACCCCATCAGTGTCGTTACGTAATCGTTCTCTTTATCTTCATCCGGCTACACTTATCATCCGAGAAACTCAATACAACCAGCACTCGCAACTATCACCCCACTCCGAAAATGTCAATTTATTCCCCCTGAACTTTTCGACACAATACAGGGTGTCCGCAAAGTTGGGGTTGTCCTTTTCAGAAACAACTACCCTTGAAATAACAAAGGTAATGTGTAGTGAAGCGAGGGCGACCAAGTAAAAAAAATAAAGGAAAAAGTACTCACTCTCCAGTTGACTAGAAGGGCTAAGTACGTCTCTGCCCGAAATCATACCGCTCCAACAGAAAATGAAATCAGCTGATGCGCTACCGAGCAGACGCAGGCGGTTGTGCAGACCACGAACAGAGGTAACAAATATGACGGCGTTGCCACGTTTTCAGTTTTTAGGTAATCATATTTTATAGGTATTGTTCGAAGTTATCGCCGTTTGATGCAAAAACACAGGTGCGTGCACGACGTAGCCAAGCATCGGTGCAGGCTTTGAGAATGGAGTCCCTCCCCCGAATGAAAGCACCAGCTAGTTCAATTCTGAGACGAAGTTCGTCAACCGTATGCGCTTCAGTTTTGTACACTAAGCGTTTCATTTCTCCCCAAAGAAAAAAATCACATGGTGTTAAGTCTGGAGATCACGGAGGCCATGCTACGGGTCCATTACGCCCGATCCACCTATTCGGAAATAATTCATTCAAAAACTCACGCACTTCGCGTCTAAAATGGAGCGGTGCACCATCGTGCAGAAACCACATTGATTGTCTTACACTTAATGGCACATCTTCTAACAAGGAAGGCAAAATGTTGCGTAAAAAGTCTAGGTATTCCATCCCGTCCAATCGATTTGGGAGAATAAATGGTCCAATGAGCATACCGTTCACCATGCCAGCCCAAACATTCACCGAAAATGTTTGTTGAAAATGTGCCCGACGGACAGCGTGCGGATTTTCTACTGACCAAACATGAGTGTTGCGAAAGTTATTCACCCCATTACGCGTGAACGTAGATTCGTCTTTCACCAATATGCACTTCAAAAAGTCCGGATCATTGTCATGTTAATTCAACAACCACTCACAAAACCGCACTCTTGCTGGAAAATCGTCAGGTTGAAGGGCTTGTACACGTTGGACAGCCCCTCTTCACGTAGCGTTTTCCACACTTTAGTTTTTGATACTTGCACTTCTCTAGCCACGTCTCTAGTGCTTGTTGAGGGATTCTCGTCTACGCGATTCAGTAGTTCTTCCTCAACTTGCACCATTCGTGGTTGTCTAGGCCTCCCACTGTGCCCACCTCGAAATTCCTCCAAATGGCCCGTATCCCTGACTCTCTGGAGCAGGTACACAAATCTGCGGGGCCTTGGATGATGTCGTCTAGGGAAACGATCTGCATACACTCGCGAAGCCTCTGTAGCATTTTGAAGACATTCGCCCTAAATTAACAACATATCAACGAGTTCATTATTGGTGTATGAGTGTGCCATTATTATTTTTTTTAAACGCAATGATTATACGGGTTCGTTTACCTCTACACTCGTGACCGTAACCGTCGTGAAGGTTGCATACTGACCTGACACACTGACACCGACCCAGTTCTGTCGTCGGGTTGAGCCAGTGACCATGTACCACTCGGTGATGTCGCGGGTCGCGGCTACAGGACGGTATTCAGATATTTTTGATGTTGCAGAGCCCTTTATCTCGGTTCCCTTAAGACATTCTTGTATATGGTAATAAGAAAAATTGATTATGTTTTCAAGATCTACACGTCGTGTAAAGGAAACCCCAACTTTGCGGACACCCTGTATACATAATTTAGAGTTCTATCCCACTTCTGATGTTATAAACCGAAAAGTACTCGAATAACAACCATTTCTCCGTTACGTCTCTCTAGCCGCTTGACTTAGCAGAACCAAAACAGATGCCTTCGATCCATCCCCAAATATCCAAACCATAATCGTTAATGTTTATTACCACATCATAGGCGGAAATGTCGGTAACAGGATACTAACTATTCGTCATTGAATCTTAGTTCTTAGTTAAAAGCCTTGTCAATCTGTTAGTCTCAGATCTTGTCACGGGACCTGGTTACCTAAATACCAAGGAGAAAGGGAAAGAAAGGGGGAAAGGAATAGAGCAAAGCAAAGAAGCAAACCAGTTGAAGTGGAAAAAGCTTAATCATTATTAATTTGACTACTGAATAATTTTGTTATTCTAAGAAATAATTTTAATCGGTCTCTGTAGTCTACTGACTCACACAATAGAGGGTTGCCCCTTGATTATAACGCCGCTGTGTCAATTCCTTAGGCCCGTATCGTCAGTCGTCCCTACAATTGTAGGGCGCCTTTATGGCCTACTTCTCAGTGTCAGAACTCTATTTTGAGGTTATGTCACAAACATCTATTTGCATCAAATTGTGCTTGCTTTTGAGTTATATCATGTTTTATCAGCCTGAAATTTCCTACAATTTAAAAAGAAAACATATCTTCACAAAAGGAGAGCGCTGACGCTGACACGGTACAAGTGTAATCTAGAAATTTTTGAAGGAGAGAAAGGAGTATGACAATCAAGGAAGCTATAAACGCGCCCTACAATTTTAGGGACGACTGACGATACGGGCCTTAGATACGGATGTCAAGATTTCTGTGAATGGTCTCATTTGATACGTACCATGCGGCGTTGGTGAATGTGAGTAGACTTCTGTTTTGCAGGTCTTGGTGTCTCCGCATGTGGGTCTTGGCGAGGAAGCACCAAGTCGCGCATGCGTAGGTGATTGCGTGTCTAATGACCATTTTATATAACCAACTCTTGTTCGTCAGACTTAAGTTTGAATTTCTGGACAACAAAGGATGAAGCTGCCGAAAAGTAAATTGGAATTTTGTTTTCAAAGTTTCAATGTATTTCTTCCAGGTCAAGCCCTTGTCAATAATGACTCCAAGGTACCTGACAGATTGTTCCCATGGTATATGAGTTCGATTCACTGAGATCTCTGCCATGGCACCGCGACGTTTTTTGGTACAATAGGTTTTCTGCGTTTCCGAATGATTAATTTTGATCAGCCACCTGTCCTCCACTCCAATACTTCTCCACTGCGTTTTGCAGCCTGTCGTGAACTAGTGCCGTATCGTCAGCATAGATATGAATAAAGGATTGGCCTTAGGATCGAACCCTGCAGAACACCGGTTCTTCTGAACAAAATGATCCGAAATTTCCTTCCTTCTAGAAAGGATTTCAACAATTTTTGAAGCTAAAGAGAAATCCTTTTTGGGTGAGGTTATGCTAGAGGTCCATGTTCCACTACTTGTCAAATGCCTTTGATACATCTAAAAGCAAGATACCAGGTGGCCATGAATCACCTTTTGAGCGAGCTTAGAAGAACTCTGACATTTTTTGGGATCATGATGACTTCAGCGATCTTCTACGCCTTAGAAAAGTACTGAACTGTGACCAGTGCAATGATTATTGCCACCAGATAAGACAAAACCTTCAGCGCAAGCAACACGTGTTTACCTTGCCGATATGAATCACAAAATTAGGAATACTTTAAAGTGTGGCATCAATTTTAATGTTGTATGATTCATCTTAGTTGCAAAATTTTCTGCACCTCAAGCTCTTTAGTTTGTACTTTGGGATGTCAGGTGAAAATTAGTAAAAAGCGATTTTTCAACAAAGCAATTTATGTCACAAATCACATTATTTGTAATATAATACAAATCACAACAGTCATTTTTAGCTCGGAGATGACAACATAATGTCCCTAACAAAAATGTATCACCTTAGGAATTATCCACAAAACTGAGAACAAAGTTTTTTCTTTAGCCTCATCCAAATGTTCAAAATGTGCACTCGCGTAAGGGACAAACTAGGGCCTATACAGGGTGACAGGTAAATAGGTGTAAAACATTTGAGGAGGTGATATTACAGCCCCTTTGCTATCGAAATTAGTATATAATACCATACCCTATAAGCAAAGGTTGAAAAGTTATTGAATATTTAAGATTTTTTTAAAAACAATTCATATTTCAGAGTAAAAAAGTCGAGAGAGAAAAAAGTTGGCGTTTAAACATTTGTTTTTTGTGGTTTTGGGTTATTATTTCAATAATTAACTATTATAAATTAAAAAAGATTAGAAAACAATACCAAACAACGTATTTATTTTCATTCAAAAATGTTTAACTAAGAAAAACAAATAACGTTTTACAGTAAGTAAGGTGTTTTACAAAAAAATCAGTATACAAAAAAACGTACAAACAATTTAAATAATATCCTTGTTTCATAAGGAATCTAAATTGGTATGATAAGTGCACAAAAACTGTGTGAAACTAAACATAATGTATTGTAATACAACAATAGGGAGTAAATTTACCAATGGCTTGTCTCCTATTTTCACAACTCTCTGATTGATAAGAAACTGTTTTTGTGAAAATAATGTAACTGTAAGCTATGGGATAGTTATTATTTTAAACTACGGTTAAGTTACACGATTAGATTATTTACACAGTTGTAATTGTACTACAGAATAATAAAAACTGACTAAAAGTTACTACAATTGGTAAGTAAAATAAAATAATGAAATGAAGGTAAAATTCATTGCAATTGTTGTTCGAACTGACGCCCGCCGCTTCTTATGCAAGCCCGTAGTCTTTTTCTCATGTTGGTACGCGTGATGCGGCCAGTTAGTTGTCCTCTGATAGTGTCAGCAGCAGCAATAATTCTTTCTTTCAACTGTGCAAGAGTGTCTATGGGCTCAGCGTACACCAGTGACTTCATGTGCTCCCATAAATAATAGTCACACGGTGTTAAATCTGGGCTCCTCGCTGGCCACGGTGTCGGTCCACCTCGGCCAATCCAGCGACAAGGATATTTCCAGCCACTGTCTAACACCCAGACGGAAATGCGCGGGACAGCCATCGTGTTGGTAGATCATCTGCATCCTGATATTCAGAGGCAGGCCTTCGAGATACTCCCAGAGTTCGGATCTCAAAAAGTTTTCATAGGATTCGCCATTCAGGTTGTCAGGCAAAAAAACTGGTCCAATTAGATACGTATGAATGATTCCCATCCACACGTTTGCCGAAAATCTTCTTTGATGGACTCTTGGCTTTGCCATGTGGGGGTTTTCCTCTCGTGGGGCCCAATAATGTAAGTTGTGATAATTTGTTGTCCGCTCTCTGTCAAACTTAGACTCGTCGGTCCACAATATTTTAGTTAAATAGTCGTTTTCTTCTTGATCCCGATGAAGCATGTATCGACAAAAATCAATTCTTCTTGCGGGATCTCCTTCTTCTAATACTTGAACCGGTGTGTAATGGAAAGCGTAAAGTCTCGCCGAATGCAAAACGAACCAAACTTTCCACTGAGTTAAACCAAGCTTCTTTGCTTATAACTCGTGTAGACGTCGTCGGGTCTCTGCCGTAGCATTCCAGTATTGCCTCTCGATCTTCGTCGTCAAACAACCGAGGTCTACCAGCATCATGACGTCTCTCATGAACCTGTCCACTTTCCTTGACGCGTTGGTACACAGAAGCAAATACTCGATGACTCGGTATTCGCCGATTCGGAAAACGGTTTTGGTATTCTCGCCTGGCTTCAACGGAATTTCCATCACTTAAACCATAACAAAACAGAATATCAGCGTATTCTTCGTTACGGTAGTACGTACGTTTCCAGTAGTGTTTTCATATGTTTTTTAATTTATGAGAATTATTTATTTAAATAATAACCTGAAACCACCAAAAAAATAATGTTTAATCACCAACTTTTTTTTATCTCAACTATTTTACTCTGTAATCTCGGTTGTTTTTTAAAAAAATTAAATCTTCCATAACTTTTCAACCTTTGAATATAGGGTATGGTATTATATACTAATTTTGATAGCAAAGGAGCTGTACTATCACCTCCTAAAATGTTTTACACCTATTTACCTGTCACCCTGTATCTCGCATGACATGAGTAGAAGGAGGAGCTTTCTCCTCTTACACAGCTCAAGCGTCCATTAAGAGCTCATTTCGCTCTTCACAATATCCACTAGCCAATTGTCTTTGGAACAGTCAATATAAAACTAGAAAATCACAGCACTCCCCAATCTTGCTTGATCAAATCCGCCCCTTTTTCGCCAACAACATACGCGGGTTCAGCAGTATGGGCTGTCACAGGTAGAGGGATGACACTGGTGTCAATCACGCGCAGGCTTTTGATTCCGTAGACTCGGAGTCTTGAGTCAACGACGGCTTCCTTATCTTCAGGCGGGCCCATTTTGCAGGTGGACACTTGGTGATATAGGCTGCCGATGAGGCTTCGTAAGCTACACTCCCAGTAATCGTCTGAATTGAAGGTATGCTGTTCACAACCTGTAAATATACTAAGTGACATAAATCCGAACACCCAGTTTAAATGGTTTTATTTTAATAAAAGTTGGTGAATGTATTTATCTTACTGTAAATAACAAGTGCAAAAAAGGTTCAGCCTTATCAGTTGGACATTCCGGTTTTAATACTGCTTTTTTTTTTAATTCACTAACGCTCTAAAAATGAATATTTCAGCCGCAGTAAAAAATCAACGTTGGCGGATTTTGGTTCTTGACATCCTTTACGATCGGTACCGATGCCTACAGTACGGAGACCTGTACGATTTCGAATAGTGGGACTCCGGGAAGCTGGACTTTCTTTTCGGGCAACTGTGGTTAGGTGTTGTCAGGCATGGCTTCGAGAAGGCCGTACGCAAAGAGCAAGGGACACTGGACGCCGCCGTAGAACAACAGACCGTGAAGATCGCCGCCTACGATTATTGGCCTTAAGGGACCGTTTCTCCACTACCAGGTCTATTGCAAATGAATGGTTTGCAGAACACGGAAGACCTATTGGCATGCGAAGTGTTTACTGACGAATGAGAAGTTTTGGCTTGTTTTCATACCGGCCACACTGGCTCCTCCCTTTAACTCGAGAACACCGACGTAATCGCCTTGAGTGGTGCAGACAACGGTCACTCTGGGATCAGGAATGGAACAGTATTATCTTTAGTGACGTGTCTCGATTTTGTTTAGGCATGCACGATGGTCGTGCCAGGGTTAGAAGGCGACGTGGTGAAAGGAGGAATCCACAGTTTTTTGTTGAAAGACATGTTCATCACACTGTTGGAGTTATGGTTTGGGGTGCTATAGCTTATGGTTCCAGGTCACCTTTAATCTTCATCAGAGGTAACATGAACGCGCAGCGTTATATCCACGAAGTTCTAGAACCCCATCTTTTACCCTATCTTGACACCCTGGCAGATCCAACTTTCCAACAAGATAATGCCCGACCACATGTTGCAAGAGTCACAATAGACTTCTTTCAACATAATGATGTCACATTGTTGCCATGGCCACCAAGATCTCCCGACTTATCCCCAATTGAGCATGTGTGGGATATGATGGGTAGGAGATTGCTCAATTTGCAACGTCCTCCTCAGACTCTAGAAGCACTTCGAGAGGAGTTGGTGGTTGCCTGGAATGAGTTACCACAGGAGGACATTGACCACCTGATCAGAAGCATGCCTAGGCGCGCTGGAGAATGCGTAGAACATCAGGGTGCATCCACACATTATTAAAGGTCAAAGGGCTTTAAAGCAGTGCAATCATTTTGAAATTTTTATCATTTACTTATTATGCTTCATTAAGTACTTATACAAAATTTTATTAAAATAAAACCATTTAAACTGGGTGTTTGGATTTATATGTCACTTAGTATAAGTTGAATACTTGATGCTAAGATAGTAGCGGCGATAGATACGAGGTCTGTAAATTAAGTGGTGAGACTGATATTTTTTAACAACTATTCAAAATTGTAGCAGAAATAATATCTTCATATATTCTATGATGGGATGTTTTGAAGAGCAAAAAAACTCACACGCCATTTCTTAACCAATGATTGGGTATATTTTTCAGAATACTTCACTTTGAAGCAGAAGCCAGGGGGGCATATGCCCCACTTTTAGAGCAGAATAGGAAACAAATGTTTCACAAGAAAAACCGATACGGACAACTAAATGACTCGAGCGAGTTCAACCTTGTACTGAACCCGGATCACATGTTCCCCTGTCTCCCGTCTAAGCCCAGCGCCTCCAGTGTTGCCAGAACGAACGCTACGTTGCGAGCCTCATCACTTAATTTTCAGACCTCGTCCATAAACAGCTACAAAGTAGGAGTTTGTTTGCAAATACCTACTTTTACTTCCTAGGTTACTAATTGCCAAGGATAAAAAAACTTTATAGTTTATATAAATCCGTCCAGTGGCGGCGAAGCTAGGGACAAAAGCACGCCTGAAGTACTGAATCAAATTCAAATTCAAAATATTTATTTCGTCATGAATAAACATCATAAACAAAAGAAATTCTACATATAGAGTAATGACGATTATAAAACCGATACATTGGACCCTTTAATATAAAGAGTCCATGCGAGAAAGCCTTGAACACCCTAAAAGTCCTTAAACAAAATAAACAAAACAATAAAGAGGCAAATGAAGAGGCGGTGAAACACAAAAAGGCAAAAACGAAGAAAGAACCCCCGGGAGCTGGCAACGGACGCGAAGAACAAATCTATACAACCTGTCAGGGAGTAGGAATGTAAAAACGATATTGTTGCTCACACAAACGCTGCTAAAGTAGCTGGTGATTCTGTAACAACGTTTTTGTCAGTTTTGAGAATGTTTTTGACGATTAGCTTTTAACTGAAGTTCGTAAATTATTCCATAAGTGAACCGCCACAGAGGCAAACGATCGTCGGAAGGAACGCGTCCTATGCCTAGGTACGATAAAATTGAGATTATTTCTGCTTCTCTGGGGACTAGGCAAAGGCACTAATCTTTCTCTTAAATAGGGCGGTTGACCTGCTTTTATAACCCTATAGATAAAAGAATACATATGATATTTTCTGCGATTCGTCATGTTTAATATGTTGTAGTTATTCAGATAAGGAGTGATATGGTTTCGATATGGAATTCCAAACGCAAATCTCATGCAACTATTTTGACCCTTTTGTATGAATTTTTTTTTTCTCGACGATAGCAAATCACCATACACGATATCTTCATAGTCAAAAAGTGATAAAATTAAGGTATTACACAAATAATATTTTTGTATGGCTGATAAATGTTTTTTTAATTTGTTTATATTTTTTAGTCGCATGTAAGCTAAATTTAATCTGTTTTTTATATGACTGCCGAAGCCAAGCGAGCTATCAAATATAATGCCTAGATTTTTTGTCTCCTGAACTATGGGGATTCTGTCATTGTTAATAGAAATTACTACATTTTGTTCAAAATGTTCTCTTTCAGTACTGTTTTTATTCATAACCATTACTTGTGATCTTGAGGGGTTTAGTTTAAGATTGTGATGCTTTGCAAACATGTCAATTCTTTGGAGATCTGAATTTAGTTGTTGTTGTGCAATATGGATTGTAGTTTTATTGACAGGGAGATATATTCGTGAGTCATCTGCATATTGTTTTATCTTTGCGAATTTTACCGATTTGACCATGTCAGATATGTAGATTGAAAATAGCAAAGGAGATAAAATTGAATTGAAATTGAGGAACTCCTCTTTTTATAGGTTTAAAATCGGTTTTGTAAATAGCAGAATCATTTGCTAACATAACACAGTTTGAACGGTTGCTTAAGTATGTTTTTATTAGATTTACGGAGTTCTGATGATATCGTTTGTGTCACAAAAAAATCTAATTTGATTATAAATATGCCTTTCTAAAATTTTGGATGTAGCGGGTAATATGCTAATAGGCCCCAAGTCTGTAAATTCTTTAGGTTCTTCTATTTTTGGTAAGGGTTTAACAATAGCTTTCTAGCATATTTCTGGAAATAATCCCCCCAAAATACATGTGTTGATTATATTCAGCAAGGCATTCGTACAAAATGGGCTACATAACTTTAGGTCTCTCATAGAGAAACCATCCTCTCCAATGGCATTTGATGAGATATTAGTTACAATTTTGATTAGACTGGCCCTGTCTAACAGTTGGAAGCTAAGAGAATCGTTAATGTTTACATTGTTTTTGTAAAAATTCATTCATAGATATTATTAACATGTGTATACGAAGGATGTCTTTTAAGTTTTGCTTATAGAAACATAGTAGGCCGCGCGGATCGAACGTCAGTACTGAATCTTAACCTCACTCTTTAGTAAACCTAAATTCAAAGTTTCACAACAATACGTGCAGTGTTCTCACTACAGTGAATTTTTGAGAGTCACAAAGTCATTAGAAAAATGGAACTCAACCGAGAACATTTTCGCGCCATAATTTATTACAACTTTCAGAAACAATTATCGCGAAAAGAATGCCTTGCTGAGTTACTGTCTGTTTTCGGCAACGAAGCGCCACATCAGTCGACAATTTCCCGTTGGTATGAAGAATTCAAACGTGGACGGGTGAGTCTTAGCGACAATCCCAGGGTGGGAGCACCAAAAAGGGCAGTCACCCAGGAAAACGTCGATGCTGTGCGCAAACTCATCATTGAAGATAGACTTGTCACATATCAACGAGATTGAGGCGTCCTTGAAGATCTCAAAAACCTCAATTCAAAAAATTTTACATGAAGAATTAGGAGTAAGAAAATTAGTTTCTCGTTGGATATCCCACCTGTTGACTGAAGAGCAGAAAGCAGCAGGGTTAATTGGTGTCATTGTTAGTGGTGATGAATCGTGGATTTACCGTTATGAACCAGAAAATAAACGACAGTCGGCTGTATGGGTGTTCCAAGGTGAAGAACAGCCAACAAAAGTCAACCGTTCTCGAAGTGTTTCGAACAAGATGGTCGCGACATTTGTGTCAAAAGCGGGTCATATAAAGAACTGTTACTGCGGATTGGTATACCACCATTTGTTTGCCAAAAGTGATCACCGAGCTTCGAAAAATCAACCCCGAAAGAAGAATCATCCTCCACCTAGACAATGAAAGCTAGCACACAGCCCAAAAAACAAGGCAGTATTTAACGGAAGAAAACGTGGAATTATTGGATCATCCTCTATATAGTACCGATCTAAGTCCTAACGATTTGTTTGCTTTCCCGAAAATTAAAAATAGACTGCGTGGTCAAAGGTTAAAGCCACCAGAAGAAGCAGTTGACCGTGTTGTTTTATTTCCATATGCAAAACTTAAAAGACATCCGTCGTATTGACCTCTCTGTCACAGCACGACAACGGCATTACTACATTTCTCCGATGAGATAATCCATATCACTGATGACTAATTCGGCAACACTATTGATCATTGATTGATTTTTCTAAAGCTATCGATCTGGCCATAGCAAGTTGAGTTATTATGACATGACTCAAAGAATGAAAACTTCCAGTCGGTTAAATGTAGGCAATGTCACGCATTACGTTGACTAAAAAAATTGAATCTAGAAGATTTCGCAATTCCGGGTATTCCGGGCGGAGACGCAAGAAACCGAATTTTCCCAAAATCGTTTTTCTTTACTCCTGACTTTATTTGAGATGGGATTTCAAAATAAAAAGTACATTAACATTGCTACTTTTTCTCCTCTAAAAGATGGCGTAATTATAATTTCAATATGACGGTTCGTCCCTTGTGCCCAATCATGAACTTTATTTTTTCTTAAAAGCGCCATACTGGATTGTTGCACAGAAGAATAGAGTTTTCAATGCTGATTTCAAAAAAATATAATCTTATAGATGTGTGACACGCAATTAAAATTCCAGTTTATTGAGTCCTGCTTACAGCATCATTCAAATCAATCTTGATGATGTCTTAACGTACACTAATATTCCATTCTTTGGTAATATAAATATGAATTATGTTTAATTATGATCTTAGATTTAATGTACATGTAAACAGTAACATGCAATCTAGTTACATGACGATAAATAGGAATGCTAGGACTACTTGTCTAATGAATCGTCAACATTGTAGCTCCAAAAATAATAATGATGTCACGGAAATGAGAAACGGCGCGGAATTTGAATCCAGGTTGAATGTTTCTTTTATTCAAAGAGCACCGCCTAGAGTAAGCAATGCTGAATGCTGCTGACAAGTCTATTAAAGTGCAAAAATAGATTTGTGTGGACAAGCTGTACGATCTAGTATCATATACTAAGTGACATATACATCCGAACACCCAGTTTAAATGGTTTTATTTTAATAAAAGTTGGTGAATGTATTTATCTTACTGTAAATAACAAGTGAAAAAATGTTCAGCCTTATCAGTTGGACATTCCGGTTTTTATACTGCTTTTTCTTAATTCAGCCGCAGTAAAGAATCAACGTTGGCGGATTTTGGTTCTTGACATCCTTTACGATCGGTTACGGAGTACGGAGACCTGTACGATTTCGTCAACTTAGTGAGTTTGATAGGGGCCGTATAGTGGGACTTCCGGAAGCTGGACTTTCTTTTCGGGCAATTGCAGTTAGAGTGCAAAGAAGTGTAGACACTGTGGTTAGGTGTTGTCAGGCATGGCTTCGAGAAGGCCGTACGCAAAGAGCAAGGGGCACTGGACGCCGCCGTAGAACAACAGACCGTGAAGATCGCCGCCTAAGATTTTGGCCTTAAGGGACCGTTTTTCCACTACCAGATCCATTGCAAATGAATGGTTTGCAGAACACGGAAGACATATTGGCATGCGAAGTGTTTACCGACGAATGAGAAGTTTTGGCTTGTTTTCATACCGGCCACACTGGGTCCTCCCTTTAACTCGAGAACACTGACGAAATCGCCTTGAGTGGTGCAGACAACGGTCATTGTGGGATCAGGAATGGAACAGTATTGTCTTTAGTGACGAGTCTCGATTTTGTTTAGGCATGCACGATGGTCGTGCCAGGGTTAGAAGGCGACATGGTGAAAGGAGGAATCCACAGTTTTTTGTTGAAAGACATGTTCATCACACTGTTGGAGTTATGGTTTGGGGTGCTATAGCTTATGGTTCCAGGTCACCTTTAATCTTCATCAGAGGTAACATGAACGCGCAGCGTTATATCCATGAAGTTCTAGAAACCCATATTTTACCCTATCTTGACACCCTGGCAGATCCAACTTTCCAACAAGATAATGCCCGACCACATGTTGCAAGAGTCACAATAGACTTCTTTCAACATAATGAAGTCACATTGTTACCATGGTCACCAAGATCTCCCGACTTATCCCCAATTGAGCACGTGTGGGATATGATGGGTAGGAGATTGCTTAATTTGCAACGTCCTCCTCAGACTCTAGAAGCACTTCGAGAGGAGTTGGTGGTTGCCTGGAATGAGATACCACAGGAGGACATTGACCACCTGATCAGAAGCATGCCTAGGCGCGTTGGAGAATGCGTAGCACATCAGGGTGCATCCACCCATTATTAAAGGTCAAAGGGCTTTAAAGCAGTGCAATCATTTTGAAATTTTTATCATTTACTTATTATGCTTCATTAAGTACTTATACAAAATTTTATTAAAATAAAACCATTCAAACTGGGTGTTCGGATTTATATGTCACTTAGTATACGAATAAATAGTTACGTATCGGTTAAGTATTGACTTTTACAATTCATAATGATAATAATAATAATTCTCGCGAATAGACCAGGTATAATACTGCACAAAGTTAGCGACACTATGAACAAAATATACACATTTTGAGATGGACAAAACAGTTAGGTAGAATATTGGCAGACCTTTTAGATGTCTGGATCAGTTAGCAGAACGTTCTTCAAGGGCTTACCCGGTATTGGTGTATCCATGATTTTAGCTCCATACATCTGCATTGCAGGACTCTGCATTATCCTCTGTATTTCTCTTATAGCCGCAATCATGGTTTTGATATCGTGATTTTCTGGATCAGAAAAATAGTTGGGATAGAATTTCGGTGGATCGAAAGGATTTTTTGATCGCAATTTGATGTACCCTATTGACTTTGGATGGAACAGCATTGGGTATACCTGAAATCGAAAATATTCCGTTATTAAGATCAGAGTCGTAGACAAGAACACAACCTTCCAAATTATTTGTTGCGAGTTTAACATTTTCTGAACCCCTATGCCATGAGATTTTTGATAGAACGTTGTTTCTGGTTCCTTTGGGATGCAATACAAAAATGATTTAGACGTTTCGGCTGCTCAGATGTATGAGATTCTAATCAATGGTCAGCGAAGGCATAGAATAGGTTCCAGAAATTATATTTAGTATTTCCAAGCACAGGTTACCTGAAAAGCTGGTTTTCCTTCTAATGGTTTCCACAATTTATCGTATGTTCGTCTCGGAATATTGAACATCCTTCTGTATATAATTCCTGCGTCTACCTTCCAAATTATTTGTTGCGAGTTTAACATTTTCTGAACCCCTATGCCATGAGATTTTTGATAGAACGTTGTTTCTGGTTCCTTTGGGATGCAATACAAAAATGATTTAGACGTTTCGGCTGCTCAGATGTATGAGATTCTAATCAATGGTCAGCGAAGGCATAGAATAGGTTCCAGAAATTATATTTAGTATTTCCAAGCACAGGTTACCTGAAAAGCTGGTTTTCCTTCTAATGGTTTCCACAATTTATCGTATGTTCGTCTCGGAATATTGAACATCCTTCTGTATATAATTCCTGCGTCTGAACTTAGAGCACCGCCAATGAATATAAGCTCAATATCTGGCATTGTTGGGTTAGGATCATCGGAAACGTTCGTTTTGATGTACGTCAATGCTTCCACGCCACCTATAGAAGTAACTATGATAAATAATAATAAATTTAATTTCGTAATACAAGACGATATCCCAATTATTTCTACCCCATTTTACCCAGAAATAGTATCTCTCTTTCTGGATACAGAATAGACGTGTTTTGGTAGTACTCGTTGTCTGGAAAATATCATTTTGCATTAGTTCCATTATGATGGATTGATGAAGGAGCTTAATGAAGCGTCATCGAATCTGAAGAAATACAGGGTATTACAGAATTTAAAAGCAGATTCAGCACGTCAAAGTTAATATACGTATCTTGAAAAGTGACATTATGCCGATTTTTTTTTGACATTACGCTGGTTTTTGTACATTATGCAGGTTTTTCTACAAGATATTAACTTAGCACTCAGTTGAATGTGTTGCCTGAACGTCATCAGACTTATTATCAATCTTTGGCTCTGATGTGATGTAAAATCTACTTCTGAGATGGCATTACTGGAGGTCTAAGCTGTAAGTTGTATGTGATGAAGATAATTACATTGGGTTCTTGTCTCAAATACACTTAATTAAGATTCAAAGCTAGAAATTAGTTGTGCGTCCACTTTTTCTTATCCATTCTGGAACTTAGATATACAAATTTGCTGAATTTCAAAAATGAGAGGGATAAGAAATAATTGGACACTGCCGAATTACAAGCCATATACATGCTAACAGTAATTACACACAACGCGGGCCCGGTGATGTTTTCCCGTAATTCTCCTCAGTTTTTCGTAATTTATAACTTTGAAGATAAAAATAACTCGTCATTCAGTAATGGTTTTCTCACACAGCAGATATCACCGATTTTATACACATGCAGACCAATACACACAATCATCCAGATGCGATCTTGCTATTCACCCAACTTTCTTCTCAGAGATAAAAAACTACAGACAAGGCCCATTTGGCCTCACAAAACATATGCAACCAATAATGCGTGTAGTTTAGTTGAGTGATTCCTCCTGAGATGGACGTTCACAACGATCTTAGTCAGCAAACGTGGAATGACTGCGCACTAAAAACTACCTAGTTTGCAAGATGACATCTTACAGGGGTTTTTTTGACGTTTTATAGGTTTTTTACATGTTAAGAACACTCCAATATAGTTCTACCTGACTCTCTCAGAAGAAAGGTTATATTTTTTGCGCGTGGGTAATTGGAGAGAAAAAAATATAAAGTTTCTAGGAACCAACATCATCGTAGATATTTCATACCCTTAGAGTTTTGGTCGCAGGTGCGTACTTTGTGCACAACAAAGGATTCCGCTAACTATAAAAAGCAGACCGGACGGATTGGGATCCAAACTTGTTTTGATTTCTATACTACAACTATTTAAAACTGTAATGACTCATACGCGTGATCAACACGTGATCAGAGCTCGATCCCGGCTTCCTTCCAGTACAGCCGTATAGCGTACGACATATGTCGTTTCTGTGGCTTTGCGGTGGTCAACAGCACAGACAGAGATGGAAATAATGGCTGATTGTTCTCCGCCGGTAGAACCAATGAAATCAAAGACGCGCCTCGACCGGCAGACTTATAGGCGTCGACAATGCATTGGAACGTGTTTCGTTGAGCGATCGCATATTGTGTGTTTTTATAAGAATTGTTGTGTGATTGTTATTGTTGTGGTTTCTGTGGTTACTGTTTTGGTTATACTTAACCATGGAGAGTACAAATGGCACGAGTGGAAGTACTGAAAGCCAGGGAACAAGTAGACGGCTTCGTAAAGCACTGAAGAGGGACGCGAAAGAAATCGTCCTCAACGTGTACAATTATCTGAACAGAACTATGTCGCAGGGAGATGCACTCGCGCGTTGTGAAAGTATGACAGGCGTTCCAGAGTGGACCATTCGCAGGGTGGTGCATGAAAAGAAGAAAACTGGAGCTACTACTGATCCAAAGTTTAATTTGAAGGGACGAAAGGCCGTTAAATTGGATGACGATAGAAAAATGGCGTTAAGGCGAACCGTACATTCATTCTTCTTTAGGAATGAGATACCAACCCTCAAGGCTGTACATGCAGCGATCAAGGAAAATGAAATTATACCCCAAATGAGCGTCGAGGTAATGAGGAAATCCCTGCACGAAATTAGTTTTCGTTACGAAACGCGTAATCGGAAGTCAGTATTGATAGAGAGACCTGAAATAGTCGCCTGGCGTCGAAAATACCTACGCGAAATGATTGAATATAGGCGACAAAGCAGAAAAATCTATTATTTGGACGAGACATAGGTAAATGCAGGTCACACAGTTAAAAAAACCTGGATAGACAAAAACGTAGTGAGTAACCGACAAGCAAGCATTGAAGGTTTGTCAACAGGTCTTCGTGGACCGTCAGGGAAAGGTCAAAGATTGATCGTAACTCATATTGGTAGCGATAGTGGCTTTTTAGAAGAGTGTGACTTGATTTTCGTCTCTAAGAAAGGAGGTGATTACCATGACGAAATGAATGCCAGCTGCTTCGAGAGCTGGTTTCAAGGGGTGCTTCAGCGAGTTGAGCCCAACTCTGTGATCGTCATGGATAATGCTTCCTACCATAGGTCGTCGAGCCGAACGTGTACCGACTATGGGATCTCGAAAAAGTGACATGCAGCAATGGTTGCGCGAAAAAGGAATCCCGTTTGACGATTCATGTGTGAAAGCGGAATTGTATGAAAAAATGAAACAGCACAAACCTGCGAACATTAGTTACGTGGCTGATGAGATGGCCCGTCAATGTGGTGTCACTGTGCTGCGGTTACCGCCCTACCACTGTGAACTGAACCCAATAGAGCTCATCTGGGCTCAAGTGAAGGGTTATATTGCGCGCCATAAAACAACCTTCAAATTACCAGACGTTAAGGTTTTACTTGAGACTTCCATACAGCTAGTAACGCCCGAAGCTTGGTAGAATGCTATCCGTCATGTTGTGAAGGAAGAAACAAAAATGTGGCAGCTTGACCACCACATCGACACCATCATAGAGCCAGTTATAGTCAATTTCAACGAGGAAAGCGATAGCGACAGTTTATTACTGTCAGATGTAAGTGGAAGCGACGATGAATAAAGGTAATTCCCAAATTTTTGACTTACAATATGTTTCAAACCACTCTTTATTAAGCATGTGACAAATCTAGTTCACCCATGTTAAACATTCATACCCCGCCTATGAATAGCCGACTACTGGTAGTTAAGTGATGTTCACGTGAACATCGATGAGTCATTACAGTTTTAGATAGTTATAGTATAGTAGCGCGTTTGTGTCGAGTAGATCAACTTTGGATTCCAGGTATTTATATTTTCATAACTTGCTGAGATTAACCTGACAATATTCTGTAACACCCTGTTGAAAAATGAACATGAAATGACTAATACCAAAATACAAAATGATGATGATGATACGAGGGTGAATCAAATATGAACCGGACTTTTTTTAGTAATTTTATTGGTATAGTAAACACAAGTTTATTGGCATATTATTTTTATACATAATCTCTTCCCTCATTGATGAGCTTTTCCCATCGGATAGGAAGTTTTTTAATTCCCCCATCAAAGAATGAAGCTAGCGCGCCAAACCGACTGACTCCCCTCTTACTGACATCACCACCCAAAATATACCAAGACGTCGCTCCACTCCATTCACCAATGGGGCGTTATATGTAATTTATGCGGATGTGGATTGTGAATCAATTGATGATATTATCATAATAACGTCGCTTACCAATTTGTGCGATTGGCCCAGTGCCTCTCTTAAGGTACTCCGCATACGTGGCGGGGTTTGATAAATAATATGCTAAGTCATGAACAATACTTTGGTTCGCAGTGAACGTCAAACCAACGAAAGTAGCATGGTCGTACATTTTTCTACCGACTGGAAGATCTTTGATAACTGGAATTCCTGTAACATAAAAGTGGCGTCAAGCATTTTAGCTCAGTTTCTTGAAAAAGTGAAGCCGAATATTAATAACTAACTTGATATTATAACTCTCTTAAGGTCGATTCATAAACTCTAACGTTCCACACCACAGGAATTCCGTAACGTTCGTGCTCAAGGCTGACGATAAACTTGACGAAGTTTCAACATTCTGCCCTTGCCTTTCCCGATTCAACCAATGAAAAGCAGCCTGCAAATCACGTATTTGTCACGACAGATCAGCTGTTTTTTCCGCGTGTTTTCAACTCTGTTTAACAATACGTATGCTTTGTTTTGCTTTTGTAATCACTGGACAACAAATTTTAGTTTTTTCATTGTATCTTGTAGGAAAAGTGGACTTCTTTTTTAATTTTGGGGCGCTGAATCCAAAAATGACAATGAAATAAAAAAATTAGTTGCGGTTTAGAAAAAAACTTTTTATTTTTAAGGATATATTAAAAAAAGTAACAAGATTCATATATTTATAAGAATCACTATATGCGCTGTCTTTTTGCTGTTCTTTTATGGATCGTTTCTGGAGCATCTCTACCAAGAGTCCAACAGTAGTCTGCAAGCATGGAACGATTCCACTTTCCCTGGTACCTTTTTTCCATTGCCGAAATATCCTGATGAAAACGTTCGCCGTGCTCATCACTTACGGCTCCGCAATTGTCAGGAAAAAAGTCCAGGTGTGAGTGTAGGAAATGTATCTTAAGAGACATATTACAGCCCATCTTTTAATACGATGACAGCATATTTTTGACAAGGGTTTTATAGTTGTCAGCTTTTCTATTTCCCAAGAAATTAGTGACCACCAGACGGAAATAATTCCAAGCAGTTTTTTCAATACCTGTTAAAGTGTTTTCAAACTGTGTAGCTTTCAAAATATTTCGAATCTGTGGCCCAACAAAAATACCTTCTTTAACCTTTGCCTCACTTAGTCTTGGAAATTCCTGACGCAGGTATTGAAAAGCTGACCCATCTCTATCTAATGCCTTGACAAAGTTTTTCATTAGGCCCAACTTGATATGCAGTGGTGGTAATAAAATTTTTTTCGAATCTACTAATGGCATATGCTGTCCATTTTTTTGACCTGGCTCTAGGAATTGACGAACAGGCCAGTGTCTGGTGTAATGAAGTGCCTTTGCCCGACTGTCCCATTCACACAAAAAACAGCAAAACTTTGTGTAGCCTAGCTGCAGCCCAAGTAAAAGTGCAACAACTTTCAAATCGCCACAAATATGCCATTGGTGCTCATCGTATTTTATGCATGTCAATAGGTACTTCATATTGTCATATGATTCTTTCATGTGAACTGCATATCCTACAGGAAGAGATGGTAAAATATTTCCAATATGCAATAAACTCAATGTTGAACTGTCTATAAACAATCTCCATTCTTCTGGGTTATAGTTTATATTTAAAGCCGCCAGTAAGCCGTTAATGTTACTTCAGAAAACCAAGTTATTCTACAAATTGAAAAATGGTTCTAAGTCTTTGTGGCGTTTACGAAAAACACATACCGAAACATCGTCTTCTAACAAGTTCCACTGCTGCAGTCTTGATCCAAGTAACTCTGCCTTACATTTTGGAAGTTCTAAATCTCTTACAAGATCATTTAATTCTGACTGTGTTATTTTGTGCGGTTGGTGGCATGACGTGCTCGGTATAAAATCAGGATCTCTTGACGTTGATGGCATATCTTCTTTCTGACGAATCACTCGATCGCCATGATCTGATTCGTTTTCTGATTCGCAAGTGTAGGATTCTGGGGGTTTTGGAATAGGATTTTCGTCACTGTGAGGCACAGGTCTCATCGCAGATGGTATATTTGGGTAGTTAATAACCGATTTTTTTTCTTGGACATACCTGTGGCTTGTCCAACACAAGGTACCATGCAAAAGTAACAATCATTAATATGATTTGTAGGCTCTCTCCAAACCATTGGGACAGCAAAGCGCATAGACCGTTTTTTGCCATTTAACCAGCTCCTCAGACTTGAAGCACATGTATTACAGCAGATGTGGGGTGCCCACTGTTTGTCTTGATCACCTAGTTTACAACCGAAATAAAGCTGATATGCCTTTGTTATTAGTGGAGTAATAGACCGTCTCTGAGACGCAAAAGTCACATCACCACACACGTAACAAAACTGATCTGGATTGTTTACACACTTTCGAGACATCTTGCATGAACGCTGTCAGCCAACTGAGGAAAAAATGGCTAATATAAAACAATATAATGTACACGTATGTATAACGTAACACAATCATGCCGATTACATCATCTTTCCTTGCCGAATATAAAAATGTAGCACGTGCATTCTTGTGAATTACAGTATATTAACACTGTCACAGCAGGAACACATATAATTACCGTATCTCTAAAACTTGAACTAATATTGAAAAAATAAGTTTCATTCCGGTTTTAGCACATTAAAAATAGTAATATTTTGTTGATTTTATTTAGGATATTTTTTGGCTGTTGATCAGTGTAATCAGCGTTGCTGCCTTTGAGATTGTTAGCTGTATTTAATTTAGTTTATTTAAATAATAATATAAACTATCAGGAGATGTGTGTTGCATGTGATGAAGACACTACATCTGATCTGCACACAAGGTTGGTCTTCTGATATGTAAGAAAATGCAATTTTGGGTTAGGTGATACGTCACGCACCGTAATGTTAGCAAGTTTATAAATTGTTTTCAAGTGTCAGCGGCTGCATTACGGTAACGGGTACAGCAACGTCAGAGTTTATACCGGAAATTATCAATAATGCCGACAACTACTTCGAGCAAATTATAAATAATTTAGATAATTAGTGAAGCAATGGTCAAGAAAATATTATATGAAAGAGTGAACCCAACACCCTGGTTTTCACGGATATTCAAGGAGTCTAAATTAAAACGTGATGACAACTAGAGAAAATGTTTATTAACCCAAAGTGAAAATGATTGGAAACATTATACAAAATCAACAAATGTGTGGGTAGCAGGTTTCAGGAGGGAAAAGAAAAAATACTATGATAAGAAGATCGATAGCAGTAAAAATAATACTAAAATGATGTGGAAAACATTAAAGATTATCGTTTCTCTTAATAGAAAGACTGAGTTATCTAAAATGAGTTTCGAAGAATGAACACTTATTTTATAGAAAGTGTAAATCAAATAGTGAAAACGATTGATAACGGTGATCCAAACTGAAGTCTATTACAAGTATGTCATAATTCATCAATGAATGAATTTAGGACGATTAACATCAACAATCTAAGAAAAAATATCTCGGAATTGAAATCTAATAAACAGTAAGAATCTCTCAAAAAAAATATTCTAAATGATTGTTTCAATATAATTAGGGAGAAATTAATATTATTGGTGAATCATTGCTTAGTACATGGTGGATTCCCATCCCAAATTAAAGTGTTCCACCATTCTCAGCTGTATACAAATATGCGACCGATTAATGTCTTGCCAGATGTCGAGAAGCTTTTCGAAGGGAGAATATACGATCAAATTATTGAACTCGAAGAAACCACAATTTTGAGCTGGATTTAGAAAACAATGTTCTACAGAAACAGGAATAAAAATGGTGCTGGAAGACTGGAGAAGTATAGATGAGAAATAATGTATTGTAACAGTACTTTTAGACTTCAAAAGGGCATTTGAGACTATATATAGGGGATAATTGTTATTGAAATTGCATCACTATGGCTTTGAAGGATCAGTATTAAAAATTTCATAAAATTATTTAGTAAATAGAAGTAAAAAAACTGAAGATGGAAATATTATGTCAAACGTTCAAAATATATCAGCTCATGATTAATAATGAAAAAATTGAAGTGGTCGTATCATTTAAATATCTTGGTATATATGTGGATAGTAAACTACTGTTTCACGAGCATTATGAATACATTATTTCAAAAATATAAAACAATTAATTACTTCTTTATGAATAATAAATGTATTTTTAAGAGATAAGAATGTAAAATTACAGAAAATATGTAAGCGAATAATTATATAAGATTGTCATTGTAGCATTAATGCTAAATAGATCTTCAACAAGCAAATAAACAGACGTTGACTTACCGACTTGCTGTAGATGCTGTTTAGGCCCAATCCCCGAAAGCATCAATATTTGAGGTGAATTCAAACTTCCAGCAGATATAATGACTTCTTTCTTGGCAATTGCTTTGTACTTCCTCCCGTTTCTCACATATTCTACACCATAAGCCTTCTTAGATCTCGGTTCAATGAGTACTCTCGTAACATGCGATCCAGTTCGTACGGTGAAATTTTTCCTGTTGCGAATAGGGCGCAGAAAAGCGCTTTCAGAGCTTACTCTCCTGCCATTTTTGGTGTTACTTTGTACATAAGATACCTGAATAAAATCATAAGAGTTTTAAATATCGTTCGTACAAAAAAAAATGTTTAATTTTGAAACATCCTATGGCTATTCAAATATTTATCACTTGTATTGGAAGTTGAATATAATGAGTGATTTTTTTGCTAGTATCTTTTTGGCAACACTGTTTTTGACAGATGACGCGTGAATCGTGTCTGGTGTCATTGTCAAACATGTTCAGTTTGGTCTATAATTTAACCATGAATCGACTTACGAACGAACAACGCTTGCAATCTATTGAATTTTATTATCAAAATTCATGCTCAGTTAAGAGAGTGCATCGAGCACTGCTTCCAATTTATGGGCAATTTGGTCGGCCTACTGAGGGAGCTATTCGGAAGCTTGTGACTAAATTTCGAACCCAGTTTACATTATTGGACATTAAACCACCAACACGCAGACGTAGAGTGAGGACTGAAGAAAATATTGCGGCTGTATCCGCAAGTGTTAGTGATGACCGTGAAATGTCGATTCGCCGCCGTTCGCAGCAATTGGGCCTTTATTACTCCACTACGTGGAAAATTTTGCGACAGGATTTGGGTATAAAACCTTATAAGATACAGCTGGTGCAAGAATTGAAGCCACACGACCTCCCACAACGTTTCCCATTTGGTGAATGGGCGCTGGCAAAGTTGGAGGAAGATCCACATTTTTATCGAAAAATTGTGTTCAGCGACGAAGCTCATTTCTGGTTGAATGGGCACGTTAACAAGCAAAATTGCCGCATCTGGAGTGAAGACCAGTCAGAAGCATTGCAAGAGCTACCAATGCATCCCAAAAAAATCACTGTTTGGCGTGGATTATGGGCCGGTGGTATCATCGGGCCGTACTTCTTCAAAGACGACAATGGCGGGAACGTAACTGTGAATGGCGAGCGCTACCGTGCGATGATAACAAACTTTTTTTTGTCCAAAATGGAAGAGCTGGACTTGGCTGACATGTGGTTTCAACAAGGCCACACTGCACACGAAACAATGGCCCTATTGAGAGGCGAGTTCGGTGAACAGTTTATCCCACGTTTGGGGCCCGTCAATTGGCCGCCTAGATCGTATGATTTAACGCCGTTTTACTATTTTACTATTTCTTGTGGGGCCATGTTAAGGCTAATGTCTACAGGGATAAACCAGCAACGATTGACGCACTGGAAGCCAATATTGAAGCATTTATTCGTGAGATCCCGGCCGATATGTTGGAGAGAGTGTGCCAAAATTGGACCTTGCGCATGGGCCATCTAAAGCGGAGCCGCGGCCAACATTTACATGAAATAATCTTTAAACATTAAATTATATCGACCGTTCTATCGACTCGAATAAAGATTTAATCGTTTTTTCAAATTTTTTGTGTTTTTTGAAAATTAAATCCTATACCTCTTAAAAAATCACCCGTTACAAGGAGATGAAAAGTTTGTGACCAAGCACACGTGCACATAAAGGACATAATGAGAAATTCTATGGACTCTGACGTAATATCCAAATATGGGAGACCCACTTTTATGGAAAATTCACTCGCTGCAGATAGGCTGCGATAGCCTGAATACACATACAGGGTGTGCTTGAAGTCTGGGCTTTACACGAAGTTTATTTGTAAAGATAAGCGATTTTTTATAGTAACACATACATGAAAGGTAGCTGAGATATTAGGTTCCTACGCTATCTGCGATATCAAATGAATCCCTACATTCAGCAGATTAGATGAAAACAAACGACGTAGGTCAGTAACTAACCCTGGCACCGCGCATCGTGCAAGTTAACTCAGCTGTTGTGTGTTTATAAGAAGGATTAGAAAAAAAATGGAAATGAAGCATTCCTATAGCCATTACAATATTGTCGATATGAAGAAAAGATCCTGCTGATTCTTTGCGAGTAAGCCCAGAAAATACCCCTGGACGTTTTCAAGCCACGCCTCGAAGGTGCGTTTAAATCGTACAAAGACCGTTAGCAGGAACGTCAAGATGGAGAAACCTGGTCAACCCCACATATTGCAAAAAGAAGAAGTTAACATGCTTGCGTTTTTATTCTAAACAGCGACAATTTCTTATCAAATGCACAGCACATATGTCCTTTTTGACTTGTTTTTCCTCACAGTATATTTTGTTACTTCAAACGTAGTTGCTTCTCAAAAAAAAATATCTAGACTTTCAAAATACCCTATATAGTTTTAAGATTTTTCCACGCATCAGGTAAATATTAGTAAATATTAAAGTATTCTTTATAAACGTTATGATAGTCATTATTTAAATGGGTGATAGAGGGGTTTAAAAGAAGCAAAAAGTTTCATATAACATGGGGGTCAAAACGGCCTGTTTTTTAGAAAAAAGCGACTTTAAAGTAAAAAAAAATCTGACAATGCCGCAATGCTAGACGTAAATTGCGACGGAACGCAGTGTAAATAAAGATGGAGTTTGTTATTTTTGGCTCTCAGGTATTATTTCATTATTTGATAATGTACTCGTAAAATGCAAACAATTTAAAAAAACGGACTTACCACTAACTGTCTCAGCGCTTCACCTGGTGTGTGAAAGTTTACTGAACGTATTAAAAAAATTCACTTATAAATAGGGAACACAATTTTGATACATACGTTATTTTTCTTTTTAAAACCCACACTGTACTTTTTTTGAATTTAAAGAAGGTGTTCAAAATGTCGTCCTCGACTTTCCACACAAGCTTCATTACCATGAACCCAGTTTCTTCTTACTCTAGGTCCTCGAAGTTGTATTATTTCAGCCGCATTAAAATTTTTTTCGCGAAGTTGTGCTTCAGTTCTTATTTTACCCATAAACCATCCCTCTAAGTTCTCCCCAATACCAGAAATCCATCGGATTGAGGTCAGGAGATCTTGCTGGCCCTTTTCGAGGATCAGGAGCATTTCGACCGATCCACCGATTTGGATAATGTTCATTCAAATACTGAATGACGCCTCTAAAAATGTGTGGTGGTGCACAGTCAAAAATCACAAATTCTGTCTCCGTTGTAATGGCATGTTGTCTAAGGTCTGTTCCAAAAGTTCTGGTAGGTTATTGGCTAGAAAGCTAAGGTATCCTTCTCCTGACAACTTTGGGGGTAACTCGAAAGGGCCAATCACCTAATCACCGTAAATTAACAACATGTCGGCGAACTCTTGATTCGAGAACATTGTAAATAAACACCACGACGTACGCGAACAAAAACAAAACAACATACTAACCATTGTTACCGTTTGCGATCGATTGCCGGTTCGATAAAAGTGATGAAAAACCGACGCGCTGTTGTCATGTGTGTTTTAAATATTTAATTTAATGAAACTTACTTACTGATTATAAATTTTGGCTTAACTTAGAAAAACGTAATGCCATTTATTTGTTAATTACCCAATTCAAAAACGTTTTGTGGTGATATTTAAATGAAGCACTTAAAGTTGTAAACTATAAATCCATTTAGACAAAAATCTATTGACTTTTGAACCATGGGTCATGTGAACTTTTTGACTAGTTTTGACCCCTCCATATTACCCATTTCAATAATGACTACCATAACGTTTACGCCCTGTATATTTCATATCATGACTAAAATAACTTTTAAGATCACATCAGCGAACTTTTATTCTGATGAAATATTCTTATACCATATTTCGCTCCAAAATCAGTTTCAGAAGATACTCGTAGTAGATGTCCTAGAGGACAGATTAGTATATCCTTCTCAACACGTATAATATACAGGTATCGCTTAGGCTGGCCATGCCTGCCAAGGTTCACCAGTAAGTAGCCTTTCGACTTGAAGGTAGAAAGCTGAAACATGTACTTTACTCATAGGCGTACACATCTCTTTTTTGTCAAAGGGTTTTGCTTAGCGTTTGATTAAAAACAAACAGAGTTGTTCTAGCAGACATGATGAGAATAACCTACTTGAAAAAGCATTTCATATCTGACCTTTTTCGAAGTTATGCCTACAAATATTCCCTTCATGGTGAATACAAATGTAAAATCGATTTACCCCGATTTGCCTTCTTCCATTATAATCGACAAACGGATACCCTGCTTCCTTGGCAGCCTCAACGTAAGCATCAACAGCTTCAGATCTGAACGGTATGTCGCTAACTCCCAAGTATCCTCCTTTTCTATGAAATCCAGCATCCTCAACTGTCTGCGAAATGTTAGCATCTTCTGACTTCAAGAAGTACGGAAATATATCGTTGTAGGACCATCCAGGATTGCCCATCGCCTCCCACCTAATTCAGTATTCTAATAAGTTTCCATGTTTGCGATAGGGAATATGTACGAGGTCTGTAAATTAAGTGATAATATATATATTTGCAGTATTTGTACAATTTGTGATGAGACTGGCAAAGCAGCGTTCGATCTGGCAATACTGGAGGCGCGGGCCTTCAGTACAAGTTTGAACTCGCTGAGTCATTTCGATCGGCCAATAAAAACATTCATGTGGCTCCTCAGCCTCCTTATTCACCTGATTTGACTAATTGTGACTGTTCCAGCACTGCTATGAGGAGAGGAAGAACCATTGCCTGCGCTCTGTGGCTTCAGAAGGAAGTTATACTAAGTGACATATAAATGCGAACACCCAGTTTAAATGGTTTTATTTTAATAAAATTTTATATAAGTACTTAATGAAGCATAATAAGTAAATGATAAAAATTTCAAAATGATTGCACTGCTTTAAAGCCCTTTGATCTTTAATAATGTGTGGATGCACCCTGATGTGCTACGCATTCTCCAACGCGCCTAGGCATGCTTCTGATCAGGTGGTCAATGTCCTCCTGTGGTATCTCATTCCAGGCAACCACCAACTCCTCTCGAAGTGCTTCTAGAGTATGAGGAGGACGTTGCAAATTGAGCAATCTCCTACCCATCATATCCCACACGTGCTCAATTGGGGATAAGTCGGGAGATCTTGGTGGCCATGGTAACAATGTGACATCATTATGTTGAAAGAAGTCTATTGTGACTCTTGCAACATGTGGTCGGGCATTATCTTGTTGGAAAGTTAGATCTGCCAGGGTGTCAAGATAGGGTAAAAGATGGGGGTTCTAGAACTTCGTGGATATAACGCTGCGCATTTATGTTACCTCTGATAAAGATTAAAGGTGACCTGGAACCATAAGCTATAGCACCCTAAACCATAACTCCAACAGTGTGATGAACATGTCTTTCAACAAAAAACTGTGGATTCCTCCTTTCACCACGTCGCCTTCTAACCCTGGCACGACCATCGTGCATGCCTAAACAAAATCGAGACTCGTCACTAAAGACAATACTGTTCCATTCCTGATCCCAGAGTGACCGTTGTCTGCACCACTCAAGGCGATTACGTCGGTGTTCTCGAGTTAAAGGGAGGACCCAGTGTGGCCGGTATGAAAACAAGCCAAAACTTCTCATTCGTCGGTAAACACTTCTCATGCCAGTAGGTCTTCCGTGTTCTGCAAACCATTCATTTGCAATGGACCTGGTAGTGGAGAAACGGTCCCTTAAGGGCAATAATCTTAGGCGGCGATCTTCACGGTCTGTTGTTCTACGGCGGCGTCCAGTGCCCCTTGCTCTTTGCGTACGGCCTTCTCGAAGCCATGCCTGACAACACCTAAACACAGTGTCTACACTTCTTTGCACTCTAACTGCAATTGCCCGAAAAGAAAGTCCAGCTTCCCGAAGTCCCACTATACGGCCCCTATCAAACTCACTAAGTTGACGAAATCGTGCAGGTCTCCGTACTCTAGGCATCGTAACCGATCGTAAAGGATGTCAAGAACCAAAATCCGCCAACGTTGATTCTTTACTGCGGCTGAAATATTCATTTTAGAGCGTTAGTGAATTAAAAAAAAGCAGTATAAAATCCGGAATGTCCGACTGATAAGGCTGAAAATTTTTTCACTTGTTATTTACAGTAAGATTCATTCACCAACTTTTATTAAAATAAAACCATTTAAACTGGGTGTTCGGATTTATATGTCACTTAGTATATTTTGAGGGTGACAATATGAAACTGTGAATATATTATGATAAAAACTCATTCTCATCACTTAATTTACAGACCTCGTATGTGATTCAAATAGCGCTTAATTATGTTTATTTACAATCTATGTTGCTGCAGAATGATGCAATCTTATTTTATACTTGAGCGCATGTTTCGGACAAACACTGAATAAAAAGAAAAGGTCCAGGATACTGATACAGGTGTTAGTGCATCTGCGAGTGGTTGAGATTTACCTGTCATAATCCAGTCTGTTGCCTCTGACATAGATCATGTAGTTGATGATTGTGCTGCCACCTAGCGCCTTTCCATGAGGCCATTCCATTCTGCCATCTATACAACCTACAATTCGAAAAAATATTAACTTTGTTTCTGATCCGCACCCTTGTTGCAACTGACGATGACTGCCCTACAGCAACCCTTTCGAACCCTAGCTACTATAATGTATTTAAACCTCATTTACTTTGCGACAAAACAAAAATGATTACTCAATCGCCGCTTCTATTTGCTTGTCGCTGCCACGTCCAGGCATTTATGGTCCCCTGGCCAATATTATGAGCGCGCAAATATAAGCGTCGCGCGCTTGATGTTTGTAAATGTAATTTGAATACACTCCAGCTGGTCGAATAGCCCACGCCACGCCTACTCGCGGTGAACACCTATACCCATTTACGGAAGAAGAATTCTTTAACCTGATCGACAAAAGGTTAAAGAACAAGCGTTCCTCAGGTGCTGACGAAATTCCTAATTTCCTGGTTAAGAACGTTTTGGTATATTATATTGTTAGGCCCTTTGATTTTCTGATCAATCTGTCTTTATGTACTGGCTCTTTTCCAGATAGCTTAAAAATGGGAAAAGTTACTCCCATACACAAGAAGGGAGAAACTATTAACGCAAAGAATTACAGACCGGTGACGGCTCCCTGTTGTTTTTCCAAAATTTTCGAATACTGTTTCTTGAGTCGGTTGACGCTGTAACCTTGAAAGAAATGAGGTATTAACATCCAACCAACATAGTTTCCGTAATGGTAGGTCAAGACTAACAGCATCTCATCCTTTCTTCAATACACTAGTTCAGTACATTGAGGCAGGAGAATGCCCTGTTGGTATCTTCTGTGATCTAAGCATGGCATTCTACTGTGTCAACCATGATCTGTTATTAGTAAAACTGGCAACTTATGGAATCGGTGGACCAGCCTACCTGTGGATAAAAACAGATCGCAGTACGTGACAATGACTCATTACTACTCAGGACAACTAATACAAGTCAATTCTAGTGCGATAAATATGGATGTTGGCGTTCCACAAGGATCTGTGTTGGGGCTTGTTCTGTTTGCATTATATGTAAATACTCTTGAGCAGTCCTTCCCCAGAGCGCACTTTACTTAATACGCGGACGACACATCGATTATTTTATCAAATAAAGATGACGTTATCCTAATTTTACGACTGTAACAGCTTGTTACATAGCATCAATAGCTGGTTCGTGGAGAACCAGCTGCATCTAAACTGTGAAGAAACAACAGCAATCAGATTCCACAACGCCCAAACATCAATACCTCCCCTGCAGCTTACATTGGATAATTCAGCCCTGCCCATCAGTGAGAGCACAAAATTCTTGGGACTGCACCTGGATGAGTGCCTCAATTTGAAAGGACATTGTGACCACCTGTCTGCGAAGCTTAGCTATTTAAAAATTTGAGAACAGTTTTTACACGCGACCAGTTATTGATGTTATATCACAGTCATATCGAGTCGCGTATGCGGTATGCATTGTGTTTCTGGGGTTCCTCGATGAATGCTTCAAAGGTATTTCGAAGTCAAAAGAGAATAATAAGGTGCATAACAGGTGTTGACAGTATATACACTTGCAGAGACTTGTTACCGAAATTAAAAATTCTAACACGTTATGTCTTTATGAAATGGCAATATATACGTATATTAAGAGAGATAATTTCACCTTGAATAGTAATATACGTTACATACATTCAATACTCTATTTTAGGAACAAAGATATTCAATAAGCTGCCTGAGTATATTAAGACAATTAGCTCCTTAAATAATTTTAAAGCTGAGTTAAGAACCTACTTTATTAATAAGACTTGTTACGCCATCAGTGACTTTGTGGATATTTAGATGCTCTTTTTTGTATTATTTGTTATCTGCTTATTGTTTGTCCTTTTATATATTTTTATATTGTATTTCTGTTAATTTATTAATTTTAACTGCTGGAAAGCTAAATTTTATCTGCTGTTGTTAGCCTATGGTGTCCATTTTAAAATATCTAATTTAGGCTATTGTTTGTTGTTGTATTATGTATATACATACTGTAAATTGTTTGTTGACAAACCCTATACATGTTTTATACATGTCTAATGGGTAATAAATATTATTATTATTATTATTATTATAAAGGAATGACATAAAGACTTTAATTTGTAGTCTTATCTTATTAGACGAAACTACCCTTGGTTTGCGAAATAATTGTAAAGTCTGGTTTTATTGATGCAGGTTGTTCAGGGGGGTATTTAAGACATGGATGCATAAAATGATTACAACAATTTTTGTGAGAAAACTTTTTATTCGACAATAAAGAATGAGAACGTGTTTTTGGGATTCAATGGAAAGTGTTGGTAGGAACCAGTAGGAACGAAATAAGATTTTTAGGTATTTGTGAGACCTACAGAATGAGACCACGCGTAAAGAGATCCCACTAATAGTAAAAAAGTTGTGGCCGAAAACCGAGACAAAATGCAGATTTTGGCACTTATTGCTAATGCAACGATACCTTTCACGCAGCTAGTTGAAATTCTTCAAATCCGAAGGCTTCTTATTTCTAAAGAATTTGTATGTCAAAATCCCACTTTTATAGTAGAATTGTGCGGATGATTACTTTTATTCATGTCACTGTTTCTCTTCGAAAAATCTTTGATTCTCTTGAAACCTCATTTTGCAGCAAATTGAGCGATTCGAAGAGTGGTGCTGAGAAAAAGCTAGGCTATTTCTTTACGGCTAAGAAGTACTTTTCTCTAAATGTCCTCCTCGCTCTGTACAAGGCCCAGATAAGATTTCTTACGTAATAATCAGTTTATGACAAGTTCATCAAGAATTTAAAAATATGAGAAAACCAAATGCCTCTAGGATTCGAACCCATACGCCCATATTTCCAATACACTGGTCAACAAAATTTTAACTTTGTCGTGCCACACGGACTTTTTTGATATTTTTTACTTTAATTGGTGATTGTAAGAAAAAATAAACAGTTAAAAAAAATTTGCTAGACAAGGATTTTATTCTATTGAGTAATTTAAAATATTAAGAAAAAACACAGATTTCGTAAATCAAAAGTTATTTTTTTTTTATAAATGACTTAATAATCTAAGATTTTCTTGAATATTTAGCTTCTGGTTGGTCCCTTTTAATTGTCCAGCAGTAATCTGCTAACATATTTGGGCTCCATTTGCCCTGGTACCGCTTTTCCATATTAGAAATGTCCTGATGGAACCTCTCACCGTGCTCGTCGCTGACAGCCCCTAAATTGTCAGGAAAAAAATCCAGGTGCGAGTCTAAAAAATGGATCTTAAGTGACATGTTGCAACCCAATGCTTGATATGACAATAATAGCTCGCTAACCAACTCTCTGTAGCTGTCACTCTTGTCGTTACCCAAAAAATTTGCAACAACGTTTTTAAAAGCCTTCCATGCAGATGTTTCTAAATCGCTTAATTTTTCTTCAAATCTTGAATCTTTTATTAACTCCCTAATTTGAGGGCCAACAAAAATACCCTCTTTTATCTTTGCATCACTTATTTTAGGGAATTTTTCTTTTAGATACAAAAATTGCCTTCACAAATTTTTTTATTAATCCTAATTTGATATGCAATGGTGGTAGAAGCACATTATTTGGCTGTACAAGGGGTAAATACTTTACGCTTTTTTGTCCAGGAACTAACGATGCACGCGTAGGCCATGTTTTTTTTATATAGTGATTAGTTCTGTCTCGGCTATCCCATTCACATAAAAAGCAGCAAAACTTTGTATAACCCAGCTGAAGTCCAAGTAATAGTGCAACAACTTTAAGATCACCGTAGATTTTGAAGGAATATGTACTGTAATTTATTTTTTCAAGTAAAGGTTTCATATTTTCATAGGTTTCTTTCATATTTGCAGCATGGGCCAGAGGTACAGTCGGAAGCTTATTTCCATTATGCAATAACACTGCTTTTAGACTTGCTTTCGAAGAATCAATGAATAAACGCCACTGAGAGAGATCAAAATCTATGTCCAACATTTTCATAATCTCATTTATGTTATTGCAAAACACCAAATCTCCATCCTGAGAAAAATACGTTCTGAAGTGTTGATCACGGTTTCGAAAATAGCTAACTTTTGTATTATCATGTAGCAAATTCCATTCTTTTACGTGATTCTAATAGTTCTGACTGCTTTTTTGACAAATTTAAATCCCGAACCAAATCATTTAGGTCTCCTTGAGTTATCAAATGTGGCTCGTTTACAATTCCTTTTAACTCAAAGTCATCGTCCTCGTCAAACATTCACCTGAAGTGGACGGTTGTGAATTGTTCTCAACAGTCGTAGTTGCAACTGGTATTAGTTCTGGCAATTTTTTACAATGAGAGACTGGTCTTATAGCCGAAGATAAGTTAGGGTAAATAACTGTGGTTTTTTTCTTGTAATTTATAACTTTTATGTCTGTGAGACAAAAATAGCAATCTGAAACGTGATCTCGCTGTTCAGTCCATATCATGGGTACAGCAAACGGCATAGGTCGTGCACCTTTCTTCCAGTCAGTTAAATTTTTCACACACGTTATGCAACAGACATGAGGGGCCCAGGATTTGTCTTGATGGGCGACAGAAAAACCAAAACATTGGTGATAACACTCCAACACAAGATTCGTAAAATTTGGTCGTTGTTTTTTGAATGTTAGTTCTCCGCAGACATAACAAAAAGAGTTAGGATCATTATTACACTTCCTCGACATATTCACAGGGTTAATAAATCACAAAAAAGTATTCAAATTCAACAACAAATATTTTTATAAGGATTTACTTGTAAGCGTTTCTGTTAATTTACTGCCGTAGTACTAGTTATTAGTATTACCGTATCACAACAAATATGAGGCTAATAGACATATGACAGCTGTCATGTAATAATGAGGGTAGACTGATAAAACAAAATTAGCTGTCAAAGTTCGTGTGGCAAAACCAGTGTTGACCAGTGTAATCTTTGTTCGTGTATCTGCCGGAAACAATTTTTTTTGTATCCCTAATGCTCACCTCTACAGAAGCCTTCCATTTTCTCTGCCTTATAGCCCCAATTGTATTTGGTAAATTCTAATGCTCCACACAAAAATGGCCACTCCACGATCTTACTTGCTTCGTCTCCGGCTTCAAGCAGAAGAATTTGCCAACCATTTTGCTCAGACAATCGGTTAGCTAGGGCGGCTCCGCTTGGCCCAGAGCCAACAATGATGAAATCAAATTCATTGCTGTCTTTTGAATCTGGAAACAATAAAAGGATCAGTGTCTACAAGCGGGGTTTTCGGCACTAGAAATAACTCAAATTTCAAGTTGATTGCATCTATGAAATGTCTGCATTTAATTTATTCTAGAAAATACGTATTTTGAACTTTCGCCAGCATTTTTCTTTTCACTTTAGTACTTGTTTGGTCCTGGTTCTGTCCAAAATTCATACGTTTTCGAATATTCAAATTGGTATTTTCATATGAGCGCATGGTCGTAACCCTTTCTACTCCAAATCTATAGTAAAATACGCTTACATACACCTCCAACTCCCCCTGAATTTTGAGCAAATAATTTTTTTATGAACTTTTTTCATTGGATTATCCGAGAGTCAAAGATATACTGAACCACAGCCGATGTCAACTACGAGCCGTGAACAAAGAAATCTGGCAACGTAGGTGGTAGTGTTACTCCCGCCGCTGCTTGCTGCATCGACGCAACTCGTGCTCAAAACGCTGAGAAAACATAACCTTTTCAATTTGTGATTTTGGAATCCCAGAGGCTGTAATTAAGAGATAAGCTTGTTTTCTAAGCTACAAAGTGTATGTATGTGTTCAAAGTGATCGGTGACTATAATATATGAGAAATAGACTCCAGTTGTAGTGCTTTTATGCTTTAAAAATAAACTAAGAAGTGTTACTGTGGCTGTTCGCGCCTCAGGACGCTAAGGATTTCAACTATTGAAAACGTGCAAATTCAGGTTGTATTTTTCTTTTTTCATTTATCAAGTATTTGACGCAGACAATATGCCTCGTTGTTGCTGTGTTCCTTTATGCAATGCAAACTATAATTCTGCTTTGAAAACAGAAAGCTATGTTTCAACTTTTCGCTTCCCAAGTACCGAAAGTCTGAAAAACAAATGGCTTATGGCAATTCCCAGAAAAAATTGGACACCTTCAAAATATTCAGCTGTGTGCAGTCGTCATTTTAGAGAATCGGATATCATCAGGACAGAAAATATAGTTTTGGCGGATGGAACAGTCCAAAATAATATACCTTTGAAATATCCAAAATTGAAAGAAAATGCTGTTCCCTCCATTTTCCCAAACTTGCCATCATATCTTTCAAAAACTGAAGCACCCAAAAGAACTGACCCAATGCAAAGAAAACAAAAATTAATTGAGAAACATGAAAAAGCTATCCAGAATTTCGATGATATGGATAAGATCAAAGACTTTCAAGAATAACATTCTTCATTTTAAAAAATTAAAGCCTCACAGAAATGGAATAATAAATTATCTGATGGAAAGCTATATTTCAATAAATTGGATTTTGAAAATGATATCTTAACTTTGAATACACAGATTATAGTTGATGGTCAGATGGAAGTTCAGGTTGTTCATAAAGGATGTAAGCTTTCTTTTAGCGACTTGAAGTGGGTTTTGCCATATGATCTCAAAATTACCAGATGGTCCCAATTAGAAAACCTGCTAAATATGTATTTTTTCTATTTTTCTGAGAACCAACACAAAAACTCTGTTGAAGTTTGCATCATGAATGCATTGGAACAACTTGACACAACGATTTCCATAATTAATGATGACTCAGTTATGTTTCTATATACAAAAAATCTAGAGATTATTGCTGATCAGCTGAGACAAATTCAATACAGGAAAAACAGATATGCATCACTTTCAATAATAATGGCTTTTACGTTTTATAACCACTCATCATCAACATATAATTTAATTAAAAGATTTTTTATTTTGCCAAGTAAGAGATACTTACAACATATCTCCTCAAGTATGGATATATCTCCAAAAAATGATAGGAATAATGAACACTACCTTTCGAATATAGCAATTAAATTAGCTCCAAGAGAAAAAATTGTAATTTTGATGATCGATGAAATTTATATAACATCTAGGCTGGACTATCGCTCACAAAACATTGTTGGGTATGCCTCAAATAAAAATGACATGGCTAAAACTGTTTTAGCCTTCATGCTATCTTCAGCATTTGGAAACATAACAGAAATTATCAAATTACTACCAGTTTCAAATCTAACAGGTGATGAAATGACACCTTTGGTTGAACATGTGATAAATTTAGTTCAAAAATGTGGATTTGAAGTTATTTGTGTTGTTACTGATAATCACCGAATTAATAGAGCAATGTTCAGGAAATTAGCAAAGGATTCATCAGAAAATTATTCTATTCCAAATCCACATAATCCTGATAAGAACATATATTTAACTTATGATGTTGTGCATATTTTCAAGAGTATCAGAAATAATTGGATTAATTTAAAAAACCTAGACAAAACTTTTGTATATCCTAATTTTGACAATAATGATATTATTCAGTATGCTAAATTTGAAAACATTCGTGCTGTATATCAATTGGAAAAAGAAGCTGTAGTTAAGAAAGCATATAAATTAAATTATAAAACATTGCATCCAAATTCATTTGAAAGGCAAAATGTAAATTTTGTAGATAATTGTTCCATCACTCAACAATAGCTGCTATGAAAGAATTAAAGTTTAATGATGCTGCACACTTTTTGGAAATAATCAGGAATTGGTGGGATATTGTCAGTAATACAAGTGTAATAAAAGGAGAATTGAAGCGAAATGAATTTTGTAAGCCTATTACCAATAAATATGATTATAGAGTACAATTTTTAAAAAAATTCCTGATATGGTTAGAAAAATGGCATAATCTAGAGAATAATAATGGACACCTGACACCAGAAACGTATACAGCTCTATATCAAAGCACGCTGACTCTACTTAATATAATTGAATATTCATTTAATCAATTTGACATTGAGTATGTATTGCCTGGAAAATTCACCACTGATAATTTAGAAAAACGATTTGGCAATTATAGACTTTTATGTGGCTGCAATTAATATGTGCCATATGATGAAATTTTAAATGCTGAAAAGAAAATACGGCTGAAGCATATTTCATTTTCATATTTCAATGAAAAGAAATGGTCATTTTCTTTAGCAGAAATTAAAACAAGGTTCCAAAACTGCTTCGAAGCTCAAGAAAATTTTGATTTCTTGGATACCAAACAAAATCCTGAAGTTTTGGATATATTCAATGAAGTATTTGAGACAAATTACTTAGCCAATTGTGACATAGAGGATAGTACTAAGACTTATATATCTGGATATGCTTCACACGCTATCTCTAAAAACCTAAACTGCGAGATATGCAAATCGCTAATAGTTAAAGAAAAAGGTTCATTAACAACAAATGTTTATTTTGATCATTTGCAAAGAGGAGGACTGTCAATTCCAACCAGTTATGTACCAATCATATTCTACCATATGTATGCTATTTTTGAATCTATTATTAATGTAGATAGATTTGAAATTTTCTTCTTGAAAAGCAAAATTTATTTTGTGTCAGTTAACCTTGCTCAGCATTCAGTCTGACTTTATATACAGTGAATTTTCTTTAACTTGCATCTGTGGCCGCAATTATGCAGATATTTTATCTAAGCTTTTGTCTATTTTTTCAAACATAATTTTGAATGATTATGTAAAATTGAAAAATAACAGTAAAACTGAAAGTAAATGTATTAAAAACAAACAGGTAACTCCACATTTCCAAGCTGGGCCTGTTGGAACACAGTGTGCTGACACCAAAAAACGTAAACTAAATACTTTTAGTTAGGTAGCGACTCATATATTCACAGGTAGCACTACCATGCCGTCCGAGCGCGGTGTTGCCTTTCTTTCATCACGGCTCGTAGTTGACGTCGGCTGTGAGTGAACAATAAATTCCCGCATTTGCATACTTACGTTGTTGGTCGAGATACCTGGGAAAGAACCTAGTAAAAATTCCAGCGGTATTAAGGGCGGCGGTCAGCAACCTTCCCAAAGGTCCTGCTTCATCGACGACTGCATCCGTACCTAGCACAGCCAATAGAATACATACTTCCACCGCCAGATTGTGGACCAACATCTAGAACAAGAATTTCATGTTCTCAATGGGTCTATACTTGCCACGCCTTAGTCGCAGCTCCAAGATTCCGAAAAATGTTTGAGTGAAGTTTATATATCTTTATTCTCTATGTGTAACTATTGTGTCTAACATTAATGTAGAATTATCAAAATAGCAACCTTAATAATACCTAATGTAACCCTTCAACCACTTCAAAAAAATTCTGAAAATGAACAGTCTTTAAAACATCTTGTGTTTTCCTTTTTTACTCGTCGCTCCGATGCAATTGTACTTTGAAAATACACGAGTTTTTTCATCCTTTGTAATACCCTTTTACCAATATTGTCAGTGGTGATTTTCTCAGTTATACGAGCCCCTTCCCACTTCAGTTGGCCCACTTCAAGATTTGTATCAAAATATGCCTGGATAAACTAAACATGACGAAACTATTTACTTCTAAAACAATTTATTTTCTCAAAAACATTTTAGATACACTCTAGTCGTAAAAAATACATATTTGAAATCACTTAGACCTATAACTAATATAATATCTGAACAACTAAACAATGTGCGAATAAATGCGCGAAGTTAACAAAGCAACAATTGAAAGATTACCATTGGTTACCCAATGATGTTACATCACCTTTATTTTTCATTACGGCTGA
>CAVLJG010000005.1:9812288-9852688 GCA_963669975.1 Acanthoscelides obtectus
TAGCCAGGTCATCACTATGACAAGTAGATATTGTCGAATCTGATGATATTGTAAATAATGGTCTACCCGTCACTGAAACTTAGTAACACTGCTTTTAAGGTATGGTGCCGACATGGTACAGAACTATTCAGGCTGCACACTGTACTGTAGCAGAAATATGGCGTCAAGTAGGTTGACTCTGTGCTTCCCTCTCAACGCCGTCATCAGTTCTCAAAGAATCATGCTCAGAACAAGTTGGACTCTCTAAGAAAAAAGTTTGTTACGAACCTACCGGGAACACCATCCGTCTGGCAACGTCGCTCCTCCCGCATTCAGCGCCGCACAACGGCAGTATTAGGCACGTCTTACGGTGAACTTAGGGATCAGAAGCATAAACTCGTATCGAAAACATTACTCTAAAAGGCAAATATGCGGGAAATTCTATATCGTGTGAAATAGATGCGCAGGACTGTCGAGTTTGGAACGTATAAATATAATAACATCCTCACCCCAACGTCCAATGTTTAGACCATCTAAAAAGTTTTCTGAAAAAGACAGGAGTTTCTGAAACGCCAAAAAAATCAAGTTTGAGCGATTTTTATTTCTCTCGTGTTTTTGTCCCTTGGTCCACCACCACATTAGATCGATTTTCTAAAGCTAAAACATTTTTCCATACTTAGCATAGTAGTAACTTTGTGTGAAAATTTCATCAAAATCTGAGCGGTCTCAGTATAGGCAGTTATAAAATTAGTGGACAGACCGACGAAATCGGTGACATGTTTTTTCGTGATGTAAATGTCATATAACATTAGAAAACGTAATATCTTATTTTCGAAATTTGTTGCCTTTAAAATATTTACTCGCTAGTAGGCGTAGGAATTAAAAACAAATAAACTGTCTCCTGAAAGACAGAAAAGCATAAATACAGGGTGTCCACAAAGTTGGGGTTTTCCTTTACACGACGTGTAGATCTTGAAAACATAAGCAATTTTTCTTAGTACCATATGCACCAATGTCTTAAGGGAACCGAGATAAAGGGCTCTGCAACATCAAAAATATCTGAATACCGTCCTGTAGCCGCGACCCGCGACATCACCGAGTGGTACAAGCTCAACCCGACGTCAGAACTGAGTCGGGGTCAGTGTGTCAGGTCAGTATGCTACCTTCAACCGACGGTTACGGTCACGCGTGTAGAGGTAAACGAACCCGTATAATCGATTGCGTTTCAAAAAAAAATAATAATGAACAACAATGAACTCGTTGATATGTTGTTAATTTATGGCGAATGTCTTCAAAATGCTACAGAGGCTTCGCGAGTGTATGCAGATCATTTCCCTAGACGACACCATCCAAGGCCCCGCAGATTTGTGTACCTGGTCCAGAGAGTCAGGGATACGGGCCATTTGGAGGAATTTCGAGGTGGGCACAGTGGGAGGCCTAGACAACCACGAATGGTGCAAGTTGAGGAAGAACTACTGAATCGCGTAGACGAGAATCCCTCAACAAGCACTAGAGACGTGGCTAGAGTAGTGCAAGTATCAAAAAGTAAAGTGTGGCAAATGCTGCGTAAAGAGGAGCTGTATCCGTTTCACGTCCAACGTGCCCAAGCCCTTCAACCTGACGATTTTCCAGCAAGAGTGCGGTTTTGTGAGTGACAGTGACAGTGACAGACGAATCTACGTTCACGCGTAATGGGGTGAATAACTTTCGCAACACTCATGTTTGGTCAGTAGAAAATCCGCACGCTGTCCGTCGGGCACATTTTCAACAAACATTTTCGGTGGATGTTTGGGCTGGCATGGTGAACGGTATGCTCATTGGACCATTTATTCTCCCAAATCGATTGGACGGGATGCAATACCTAGACTTTTTACGCAACATTTTGCCTTCCTTGTTAGAAGATGTGCCATTAAGTGTAAGACAATCAATGTGGTTTCTGCACGATGGTGCACCGCCCCATTTTAGACGCGAAGTTCGTGAGTTTTTGAATGAATTATTTCCGAATAGGTGGATCGGACGTAATGGACTCGTAGTGTGGCCTCCGCGATCTCCAGACTTAACACCATGTGATTTTTTTCTTTGGGGAGAAATGAAACGCTTAGTGTACAAAACTGAAGTGCATACGGTTGACGAACTTCGTCTCAGAATTGAACAAGCTGGTGCTTTCGTTCGGGGGAGGGACTCCATTCTCAAAGCCTGCACCGATGCTTGGCTACGTCGTGCACGCACTTGTGTTTTTGAATCAAACGGCGATAACTTCGAATAATACTTCTAAAGTACGTTTACCTAAAAACTAAAACCGCGGCAACGCCGTCATATTTGTTACCTCTGTTCGTAGTCTGCACCACCGCCTGCGTCTGCTCGGTAGCGCATCAGCTGATTTCATTTTCTGTTGGAGCGGTATGATTTCGGGCAGAGACGTACTTAGCCCTTCTCGTCAACTGGAGAGTGAGTACTTTTTCCTTTATTTTCTTTTACTTGGTCGCCCTCGTTCCACTACACATTACCTTTGTTATTTCAAGGGTAGTTGTTTCTGAAAAGGACAACCCCAACTTTGCGGCCACCCTCTCTATATTAGAATTTAAAAAAACGTGAATGTGGTAGCCAAAACGTTATATCTGTTTTAATTTGACCACATAAAGGTGCAGTCTTATCACCTTGAAAACGACACTATAAATTTCAAATGTTACATGCACTAAAAGGTATCCACTATCTTCCTTATTGTCTCTTTCTAATGTTAGTTTTATAGTATTAGCATCTTTTGATGGTCGTAAATTATTTTATAACTCATGAACTATACTTCCAAGTTATTACGATACATAGAAGTTGCAAGTTTGGAAATTATTATCCGATAACCATGAATCTGAATAGATAGCAAATAATGAAAGTTTGTGGAAATATGTGTATATGACTCGCAGAATAGGTATAATACAAAATGAAGAATTGCTGGCTGTACATCTCTAAAGACTCATGAGCGTAGAGCCAGAACGATCTTTGTGGTAGATTTGGAGAGAAGAAAACTGGTAGCGATAAACTAATACTAATAAACTCGCTGACGAAAGATCTGGAGGGCTTATCACTGAAGAAGCAACAACTCAATGCAAATCAATACTACTGGACCTTAGATAGATGTTCTTAACTCTCTAGGTAGAGGATATAATTCTGCTACTCATTCTACCTCTGTCGATCTCTGATATCCAGACTTGGTCGGCTATTGCTAGAGTGACAAAATTGTGCAAAAATCGACCTGAGAAATTTATCTCAAAGAGATATATTTAACCTCTTTATTTCGTTGTGATGCCTCAATCAGACCCTGCCTCCGGTACTACTTCAGTATGAAAAATAAATGAAGAATCATGCTCATACGGCACTGTAGTCTCCACAAAAAATAGTATGATGAACGACAATATGATGTCCAAGGTTTTATTATCGGGCTAGACTGTCTAGCAGAAGTCAGTTATCTCCATCTCAGAGTTTTAGTAAAAAACAAACCTAGAAGATGGCAGATAACATGATCCCAGATGAAATCGCCAATAAAACTTTCCTTTTCGCCATTTCTACCGCAGAGAAGGAAGTATCCCTGCGTCTAGTTTCGTTTGGAACACAAGAAGATACCTCCGCCTCTAATTTTTCCAACAGGATTACAGAGATATATAGTTTAGGTCGTCGTTTCACGTGTACTCTCTTCAGAACGACCGGTTGAAATTGGACTTTTACGTGACGTCCTTCCGTACATTAAGCTTCGAAAAAAGGACCTGCTATCTGCTATACACGGCGGTATCATTAAGCCCACATGCTATAAGAAAGAATTCCGCCATCTAAAATCAAGTCTGGCGTCGAGGTCAAACCTTATTTTGCCGTTAGTAGGAGGATTACTTGACAGTGAGTTAAAGTTTTCTACAAGTTGTTGGGCACAAAGCGCACTTGATGGAACACGTCACTGTACAGGGTATCATGCTATAATTTGACCTATGCTGCCACTTTCACTTAGAGAGAGATACATATTTGTAGCTAACTGTTTTCTAAAGAGCCTAACTTGTACCTCTATGAACTGATAGGACGTGTGGAGTCAAACTACTTGACGTCATTTTTGGTGTCTTATTTGTATTCGAAAGGGCATGATCTTATTTTGTAACATTCTACATCATGTTTCCATTCTGATCAGCTGAGTACGATCTACGACACTATCTGTCGGTGACCTTGGATTCGACCTTGATTATGAACTTGAAGGTCAACTTGAAAATTTTAAATGTAAACCCCTACTTTTGATTCCCGTAATGAAACGAGCCGGAAATTTTACGTTTAAGCATGATCTTGAATGACCCACATATTTGACCGTGAGTGGTTTCTCAAGGTCAAACTACCACTAGTGCTGGATATCGATAACTCTTTGGAAATGCATTTTAAGGGAAAATGTTTCAAATAAGAGTTGTAGCTATTGAATGGCTTGAGGTGATTAAAAGAAATTAAAATCATGTATTAATGAATCATCTATACTATAACTATCTAAAACTGTAATGACTCATCGATGTTCACGTGAACATCACTTAACTACCAGTAGTCGGCTGTTCATAGGGGGGTATGAATGTTTAACATGGGTGAACTAGATTTGTCACATGCTTAATAAAGAGTGGTTTGGAACATATTGTAAGTCAAAAATTTGGGAATTACCTTTATTCATCGTCGCTTCCACTTACATCTGACAGTAATAAACTGTCGCTATCGCTTTCCTCGTTGAAATTGACTATAACTGGCTCTATGATGGTGTCGATGTGGTGGTCAAGCTGCCACATTTTTGTTTCTTCCTTCACAACATGACGGATAGCATTCTGCCAAGCTTCGGGCGTTACTAGCTGTATGGAAGTCTCAAGTAAAACCTTAACGTCTGGTAATTTGAAAGGTTGTGTTATGGCGCGCAATATAACCCTTCACTTGAGCCCAGATGAGCTCTATTGGGTTCAGTTCACAGTGGTAGGGTGGTAACCGCAGCACAGTGACACCACATTGACGGGCCATCTCATCAGTCACGTAACTAATGTTCGCAGGTTTGTGCTGTTCAATTTTTTCATACAATCGCTATCAATCTGAGTTACGATCAATCTTTGACCTTTCCCTGACGGTCCACAAAGACCTGTTGACAAACCTTCAATGCTTGCTTGTCGGTTACTCACTACGTTTTTGTCTATCTAGGTTTTTTTAACTGTGTGACCTGCATTTACCCATGTCTCGTCCAAATAATAGATTTTTCTGCTTTGTCGCCTATATTCAATCATTTCGCGTAGGTATTTTCGACGCCAGGCGACTATTTCAGGTCTCTCTATCAATACTGACTTCCGATTACGCGTTTCGTAACGAAAATTAATTTCGTGCAGGGATTTCCTCATTACCTCGATGCTCATTTGGGGTATAATTTCATTTTCCTTGATCGCTGCATGTACAGCCTTGAGAGTTGGTATCTCATTCCTAAAGAAGAATGAATGTACGGTTCGCCTTAACGCTATTTTGCTATCGTCATCCAATTTAACGGCCTTTCGTCCCTTCAAATTAAACTTTGGATCAGTAGTAGCTCCAGTTTTCTTCTTTTCATGCACCACCCTGCGAATGGTCCACTCTGGAACGCCTGTCGTACTTTCACAACGCGCGAGTGCAACTCCCTGCGACATAGTTCTGTTCAGATAATTGAACACGTTGAGCACGATTTCTTTCGCGTCCCTCTTCAGTGCTTTACGAAGCCGTCTACTTGTTCCCTGGCTTTCAGTACTTCCACTCGTGCCATTTGTACTCTCCATGGTTAAGTATAACCAAAACAGTAACCACAGAAACCACAACAATAACAATCACACAACAATTCTTATAAAAACACACAATATGCGATCGCTCAACGAAACACGTTCCAATGCATTGCTCCGCCTATGAGTCTTGCCGATCGCAGGCGCGTCTTTGATTTCATTGGTTCTACCGGCGGAGAACAATCAGCCATTATTTCCATCTCGGTCTGTGCTGTTGACCACCGCAAAGCCACAGAACGACATATGTCGTACGCTATACGGCTGTACTGGAAGGAAGCCGGGATCGAGCTCTGATCACGTTGTGATCACGCGTATGAGTCATTACAGTTTAAATAGTTGTAGTATAGATCTAGACCTATCAGTAAGAACGTAAAAGTTTGGAAGTAACAGTGAACTCTCAAGGTCAACTAACACTATATGGCCGGGCCCTCAACCTTGCCTTAGTTAGCCGGGATTGTCATCCCTGCTTAGAGTCCGGGGTCATTCAAGGTCAAATACAACGGTCATTCAAAGTCGTGTCAGGAACAAATGTTCGCTTGTGTTATTGCCGGGGGTCAAGTATGGAGTTTACATTGAAATTTTGAAATGAACTACAGATTAATCTTCAATCTTAAGGTCAAGATCGAATGCTGAGCGAAAATCCTATAACTTTTATTTGAAGTATTTCCCCCTAAATGCAATCCCGAAGAGTTATCGATATCCAGCGTAAGAGGTAGTTTGACCTTGAGGGATCACTCAACGATCGTGAAAAAAATTGAAAATGAGATTGTTATAGATCCCATGTATTTATGGTTATGGTCTCAAGTTGTTTACGTCTGGTATGTGTCTGGTGTGTGTATTGAGGGATCACTCAAGGTCCTGTTTTGAACGTAAAATATTTCATTTTATCAACGAAATCAAAGGCAGGAGCTTACATTTCGAAGTGTGAAGTTGACCTTAAAATAATCATCAGGGTCAAAATCAAGGGCAAATCGAAGGTCACCGGCCGACAGTCAAGGAAAAACCCTACACTTTTATTTGAAGAATTTCTCTTGAAAATGTATTCCCAAAAAGCTATATCGAGCCGTTCCGGTACATTTTCCACGCCCTGTATATGACGCAATTGAATCGTCCTCTAAAAAAGCCAGACAAATCACCCTAACCGTCAGGTTCAACGCCCTAATAAAATCTGTCCTTGTCCTTCCGACTTCTGATTGGCGTTTACCCCAAACAGTCGACGATCTACGTATAGAATGATAGATGACAAATGACAGTCGAATTGGACTCGCCGCCGCCCTTTGATAAACGATCCACCGCCTACTGCCAGTTTTTATTGTCGCCCAGCGCCCGAGAAGAATACTAAAAACTCTTCCAGCTGGGAGATGAAGGGCGGCAGGATTAAAGGGTTTTTTTGGGGGAAATGCCACCGCAAAAGTGGGCAATTTGGGATTTGGAAGGGAGTTATTGTTCTTCCGCTCACGGAGGCTTTAACGACGAGGTTGTGATGATGGAGGGAAATGATGAGTTTGTAAACGCTCTGTGGTAAACGTCTTCTACTTTCCACACTTACGGGCGAGGAAGTATTGCAATCGTGAGAAAAATTGAAAATGAGATTATTATCGATCCCTCCGACAATGTATAACTAAGTTTCATATAAATCCGAACACCCAGATTAAATGGATTTACTTTAATAAAATTTGTATAAGGTACTTAATGAAGCATAATAAGTAAATGATAAAAATTTCAAAATGATTGCAGCTGCTTTAAAAGCCCTTTGACCTTTAATTAATGTGTGGATACACCCCTGATGTGCTACGCATTCTCCAACGCGCCTAGGCATGCTTCTGATCAGTGGTCAATGTCCTCCTGTGGTATCTCATTCCAGGCAACCACCAACTCCTCTCGAAGTGCTTCTAGCGTCTGAGGAGGACGTTTGCAAATTGAGCAATCTCCTACCCATCATATCCCCACACGTGCTCAATTGGGGATAAGTCGGGAGATCTTGGTGGCCATGGTAACAATGGTGACATCATTATGTTGAAGAAGTCTATTGTTGACTCTTGCAACATGTGGTCGGGCATTATCTTGTTGGAAAGTTGGATCTGCCAGGGTGTCAAGATAGGGTAAAAGATGGGGTTCTAGACTTCGTGGATATAACGCTGCGCGTTCATGTTACCCTCTGATGAAGATTAAGGTGACCTGGAACCACAAGCTATAGCCCCCAAAACCATAAACTCCAACAGTGTGATGAACATGTCTTTCAACAAAAACTGTGGATTCCTCCTTTCACCACGTCGCCTTCTAACCCTGGCACGACCATCGTGCATGCCTAAGCAAAATCGAGACTTGTCACTAAAGACAATACTGTTCCATTCCTTATCCCAGAGTGACCGTTGTCTGCACCACTCAAGGCGATTACGTCGTGTTTCTCGAGTTAAGGGAGGACCCAGTGTGGCCGGTATGAAACAAGCCAAAACTTCTCATTCGTCGGTAAACCCACTTCGCATGCCAATAGGTCTTCCGTGTTCTGCAACCATTCATTTGCAATGGATCTGGTAGTGGAGAAACGGTCCCTTAAGGCCAATAATCTAGGCGGCGATCTTCACGGTCTGTTGGTCTACGTACGGCGGCGTCCAGTGCCCCTTGCTCTTTGCGTACCCCTTCTCGAAGCCATGCCTGGCAACACCTAACCACAGTATCTACACTTCTTTGCACTCTAACTGCAATTGCCCGAAAAGAAAGTCCAGCTTCCCGAAGTCCCAGTATACGGCCCCTATCAAACTCACTAAGTTGACGAAATCGTACAGGTCTCCGTACTCTAGGCATCGTAACCGATCGTAAGGATGTCAAGAACCAAGATCCGCCAACGTTTGATTCTTTACTGCGGCTGAAATATTCATTTTTAGAGCGTTAGTGAATTAAAAAAAAAGCAGTATAAAACCGGAATGTCCACTGATAAGGCTGAAAATTTTTTCACTTGTTATTTACAGTAAGATAAATACATTCACCAACTTTTATAAAATAAAACCATTTAAACTGGTGTTCGGATTTATATGTCACTTAGTATATTATGGTTATGGGTCTCAAGTTGTTTACGTCTGGTAGTGTGTTTGATTATTTTGAAGGGAAAAGGTAAAAAAGAAGTGTCGTGGGACCTCTTCGGGTGCTGAGCGAAAAGGTGGTACCCATGGTTGACCATCGGGACTTCGTTATTAATAAAAACCATGATAATTTTATTAGTTTCATGCATTTTAATGGCTACTAAAGAGACATTAACGTTTTTGACATTGGGTAATTCACAAAAAAAGAAACATCATGCACAGGACCCGCATTTTAAGGGTAAATCAATGTAACATTCTTCCTCGAGGACATTAAAAAGATGGGTTGTTTAAAATAAAAAAAATATTTTTTTTAATATTTTCAAGGAACTAAATTTGGTATGTGGATTTACCTTATAATTGCCCACATTCAAAAGCCTTTATTTAAATTAACGTGCACCAGTGGCGGGGATACAGGGGATTAGAGGCATTATTTTTTCAAATAAAATAGTACGCAACTGTTTTTTTTTTCGAAATCGGCAATTTTTGAGTTTTACCTTTAATTTGCTACAGATGTAGTTGTGTTTTTTCCTAGAGTGCACTGTTTTCGTAAAAATAAAAATAAAACAAATTATATCATTCATGAGGAGCCGAGATATACTAAGTGACATATAAATCGGAACACCCAGTTTAAATGCTTTTATTTTAATAAAAGTTGTCGAATGTATTTATCTTACTGTAAGTAACAAGTGAAAACATTTTTCAGCCTTATCAGTTGGACCTTCCGGTTCTTATACTGCTTTTTTTAATTCACCAACGCTCTAAAAATGAATATTTCAGCCGCAGTAAAGAATCAACGTTGGCGGATTTTGGTTCCTGACATCTTTTACGATCGATTACGATGCCTAGAGTACGGAGACCTGTACGATTTCGTCAAATTAGTGAGTTTGATAGGGGCCGTATAGTGGGACTTCGGGAAGCTGGACTTTCTTTTCGGGCAATTGCAGTTAGAGTGCAAAGAAGTGTAGACACTGTGGTTAGGTGTTGTCAGACATGGCTTCGAGAAGGCCGTACGCAAAGAGCAAGGGGCACTGGACGCCGCCGTAGAACAACGGACCGTGAAGATCGCCGCCTAAGATTATTAGCCTAAAGGGACCGTTTCTCCACTACCAGGTCCATTGCAAATGAATGGTTTGCAGAACACGGAAGACCTATTGGCATGCGAACTGTTTACCGACGAATGAGAAGTTTTGGCTTGTTTTCATACCGGCCATACTGGGTCCTCCTCCCTTTAACTCGAGAGCACCGACGTAATCGCCTTGAGTGGTGCAGACAACGGTCACTCTGGGATCAGGAATGGACAGTATTGTCCTTTAGTGAAGAGTCTCGATTTTGTTTAGGCATGCACGATGGTCGTGCCAGGGTTAGAAGGCGACGTGGTGAACGGAGGAATCCAGAGTTTTTTGTTGAAAGACATGTTCATCGCACTGTTGGAGTTATGGTTTGGGGTGCTATAGCTTATAGTTCCAGGTCACCTTTAATCTTCATCAGAGGTAACATGAACGCGCGGCGTTATATCCACGAAGTTCTAGAACCCCATCTTTTACCCTATCTTGACACCCTAGCAGATCCAACTTCCAACAAGATAATGCCCGACTACATGTTGCAAGAGTCAGATAATGATATCACATTGTTACCATGGCCACCAAGATCTCCCGACTTATCCCCAATTGAGCACGTGTGGGATATGATGGTAGGAGATTGCTCAATTTGCAACGTCCTCCTCAGACTCTAGAAGCACTTCGAGAGGAGTTGGTGGTTGCCTGGAATGAGATACCACAGGAGGACATTGACCACCTGATTGAAGCATGCCTAGGCGCGTTGAAGAATGCGTAGCACATCAGGGTGCAATCCACACATTATTAAAGGCCAAAGGGCTTTAAAGCAGTGCAATCATTTGAAATTTTTTATCATTTACTTATGCTTCATTAAGTACTTATACAAAATTTATTAAAATAAAACCATTTAAACTGGGTGTTCGGATTTGTATGTCAGTTAGTAATATTCTACATACTACCAACAGACTTCCATCTGACTTCCGTATCACCCTGTATACTGCTGCTTGGGGTCATATCCATGAAAGTGCCATAAACCTTTCTTGCACCTTGCTGGAAGAATTATTTTTAATTTTGCTTCCTTTAGTAACTCCAGAGCAGAAGGTTGGAAGATATCAAGTTATAATTAAACTAGTTAGTTTGAGAGCAGCGAGTTTGAATTTTTCTTAACTTCCTTGTATTTGCTTTTATCGTCAACTTGCCGGGAAGAAACAAACAGAACTGAGATACTCTGGACGTAATGAGCTTATCGATTAACTCTTGTATACAGTGTTGAACGTTATCAATCAATCAAATTATACGTAGAGCAAGGCGTATACAGGGTGGTTCAATATCGACCCTCACCATTGGGATCTCGGAAACTGTCAGAGATAAGATGCCGCCTAAAAGGAGACAAAGTTGCGTATTAGATAGTCGCCAAACGCTGCTTAGAAAGTTTCGAAATTCAAAGTACTTCCAGTGAGAGACGGAAAAAACAAATTTTCCCAAAGTCGTTCATATTTTTTCCTGACTTTATTTGTAATAGGATTAGAAAATAAATTGCCATTATCACTGCCAGTTTTTCTCCTCTACAGGATTGCATCATTAGAATGTCAATGTGATGTTTCGTCTCTTGCCCTCCATCACCAACTTTGTTTTTCATATGGAAGCTATATTGGAATTTTCTACATTTAAATGGACCTTTCAGTTCTAAATTCAGTGATGTATTTCCTTAGTTAGCCCTGAATTTGTTGTTGGATGAAAATTATACGGAAACGAAATGGTATGGTAAAACCTGGACACAAAATGAATTTTTTTTTAATGCTAATAACAATAATAATCAAAATATCGGTTATTGTGTAGGCAAAGCCAGACTCCTTTCTGTACATTGTACACTGCTCGATAAATCAGAAAAAGAGAAATTTCCCACTACGAAAAATTAAAACGATTTTAGGAAAATTCTGCTTTTTCCGTCTCCGGAAGTATTCTGAATTTCGAAGCTTTCTGAGCGGCATTTTGTTGATTACCTAAATACGCAACTTTGCTCCGATTTAGGCAGGCGACTTCGTATTTCTTTATTTTGATCTACGAAAAGCTATCTATTGTTTTTCAAAATGGTCTACAACATACTCAATATATTGAATTATAGTCTAGAATTTCTGGAGGCAGATGTGATGTTGTGTTGGAGGGTGGAATCACGAGGAGGTAACTGAAAAAATATCAAAAGGTTTGAATTTCAACGGCTTTGCTTCGATGAATCATATTTGACAGCGGTGAGAGCTACCAAGGTTATGTCCCTTTAAAATATTACACCAGTGCGCAAGCGTATGATACAAATTACTGCAGAACTTTTAAATTTGCTGTATAGCACAGGTTGTCAACGAATTGTTTCATATTTTTTCGGTGAAAGTTTCCACTAGAATTCTCTCTCGTCTAAACGGCAAATAACATTTTCAGCATAATTACGACTTCACATTTGCAATGTAAGACGGCTCTAAGTGTGAGCAGATCTGAAGGTCAGAGACATTTCAAGAACGCCGAAGATCTGGACCTGCCGGTATGACCGCTCCTTTATTTTCCTACAATATACAGGGTGTTTCACAAAAGTCAAAAGACAAAAGTCCTACAGAAATTAAGTTATAAATTTCAATAATAAATTGAACAATAAATATCTGTATTTTCATGGTCGTGATATTAGAACATGCATTAATAATTTATTGTAGCAAATACCAGGAATTTTTGTCTTTTTATACTGATAAGAATGTGTAAATAAAGTTTAATCTGTATCGTGGGTGATCTGGATGAAGAACGGTCGACTTTTGTGAGGTTAATTAAGAAAGTATTTTGCGAGTTTATGTTTTTAGTTATTTATTCATAAAAATGGCACATGTGTACACAAATGAGGAGTTAGTGGACATTGTTTTAGCGTACGGAGAAGCAGGGCAAAATTCGCGAGCGGCTTCTCGTTTGTTTGCACACCGATTTCCGAATAGGCACATACCACTTCACGAAACATTCAGTTCAATTGTTTCACGTGCACGTGCTAGTTGAGATTTGCGCCCCAGACGTGGAGTGGATCGGGGCCAGATATTGTGGACGAAAATCCGGCAATAAGCATTTTCCTATATTCTTCCTTTTTGCCTCAAGGCTCTTACTCATATTATAAACTTTTCTTTGGAACATGGTATCGTACCACTCATATGGAAAGCCGCAACTGTTATTCCCGTTGGTAAAATCGATAATCCCCAATTGCCTTGCGATTTCAGGCCTATAAGCATACTTTCACTCTTGTCAAAAATTCTAGAAAAGATCGTTTACGAGCAAATGCTAACACACATCAATAAATACAGCTTAATTCCAAATACACAGTCGGGATTTAGAAAAAATCATAGTACTGTGACTGCATTAGTTGACATTTGTGATGACTACTTGAGAGCTATAGATAATTCCTGCGTAACTACAACTGTTCTGCTGGATTTAAGAAAGGCATTTGACTGTTTAAAACCACAAAATGTTATAGGCTAAGCTGCACTTTCTTGGTTTTTTCTGAGAATTCGATTACATGGTTTGACAATTACCTATCAGATCGACTTCAACAAGTTAAAATAGGCAGTGACTATTCTGACAATCGGGTCACTGTAAAGGGGGTGCCGCAAGGTTCCATTTTAGGACCAATCTTATTTACTTTATACGTGTCGGACTTGGATCGGTCGGTCAAACATTGCGCTTTACATTCTTATGCTGATGATATCCAGCTTTATCTATCCTATGATCCCTCCTCATGTGTTGATGCTAACGAAAACTAGCAGTAGATTTAAGCGGCGTTTGTGATTGGTATAGATACCACGGGTTACACATAAACTGTAGCAAATCGGCCATAATTACCTTCCGCTCTAAGAAGAACGAGTTCAGTGGAGATGCTATAAAGCTATGCCTCAATAGTGAAGAGCTCACACACAAAATATCGGTATTAAACTTAGGAATAATCTTTGATGAGCACTTAACCTTTCATGATCATATTTCTAAGGTTTGTACAGAGCTCTTTTGCTAAACTAAAAAGCATCTACAGCTTTAAGCACGTATTGGCTCAAGATACTAAAATTAAGCTTTGCGATTCACTCATTTTAAGTTAGAATATGGAAGTTCCGTGTTTGGTCCTTGTTTGACTGAAGCCGAAGCTTACAGACTTCAGAAAGTGCAGAACAACTGTAGTAGATATTCTGTTGGAATCCGAAGAAGGGAGCGAGTGTCTCCATTTATTCAAGAAGTGAATTGGTTGACGATGAGACAGAGGTGGTTGGTTCACATTTTATGTTTGGTTCATAGCATTTTATTGACCAAATGCCCCATATACTTAAATAATAAGTTATCCTTGAGAAGTCAGCATCACGCAGCCAACCTCCGTTTCGTTGGTTACACCCTTAACACGCCCCATCATAGAACCACCCTATTTACTAAGAGTTTCTCTTTTGTTGCACCCAATCGCTATAATATGCTCCCTGTCAGCTTTAAAGTTTTATCTGTTCCACTTTTTAGGTCAAAAGTAAAAAAAATTGTTTTTGAAAATATGTCATAATACCTTATATTATTTAGTTTTTAACTTATGTAATGGTGTAACTGTTAACTGTGACTATATATGATTTTATCTTTAAATTAAAAAAATGCCTATTCTTGGCATAATAGATTTTTCATTATTGTTACTCAACAATGTTTATGTCTCCCAGATTTTGTATTATAATTTTGTTTGGCCCTGGTTGGTATGAAAAACAGCTTTTAGCTGACACCCGCCAGGTTAAAGAAAGGCTATTATTATTATTATTATTATATTTGGTTAAATTTGTGGATAAGTTGTGAAACACCCTGTAGAATGTGAAGTTCTATATGGAGTGTCGAATCAGCACCAGTAATGCAATAATTGTAGAAGCGTCTTCCAAATACCCTGTATGGGCCTGAATTCAAACGGCAACAGCTACCAACAGATAGCGAGCATCAGCATGCTAATTTACATACAGAATAAGGCAAACAACACCCTTGCTTAACTCGCAGTCCCAAGAGTCACTCTATTGCTGTACGGTTCAAGCGTACCTTCTCCCTCTCGGGAACGTCGATAACACCCCGTAAAACAATGCAGATTACCTGCAACTGCATCTCAGGTGTGCAACTTAAGTACTGTTGGGAACTGGCAAACTAAGGATGTCGCTAGATGAGCGCTTTGCTGAGTTATGAACAGGAGAAATATGTCTGAACTGATTCTGATTTTTCACTTACAACAGTTCTGTAGAGACCACTATTATCATTTAATTTAAATTGCAACCACCATTTGTGACAGCAGATTCGTAAGCTGCTCGAGATTCTGCATTCAAATCCTTATTATAGTCTAATCACATTAGCAAATTTCCCCGAAATAATTCTAAAGTCTGGTTTTATTGGTGCAAGTTGTTCAAGGGATATTTAAACCATAAACGCATAAAATGGGAACACCAATTTTTGTGGGAATACTTTTTATTTGACAACAGAGAATGAGAAAACGTGTTTTTTGGGATTCAATCGAAAGTGTTGACAGGAACGAAAAAACTTTTAATATAAGATACTTAGGCATTTATGAGACCTACAAAATGATACCACCCGTAAAAAGATCTGACGAAATATTATAGCCGAAAAACGAGGCAAAACGCAGGTTTTTACTTCTAAATTATAACAAAATTGGATTATATTGGTCAAGTAGTTTTTTGAGAATTTCTAATTGTTTATCCCAAAACACCTGTTCTTCGGCCATCACTACTAGTTTATTGAGCAATATACAGGGTTCGTTCAAAGACCATTCAATGGCAATATACACGTGTCTACCTTGCCGATATGAATCTCTAACCATCCTGGAAGATAAATGTTATTTAGTACAAAAGTTACATTTTTTCTTCTAAACAAATTCAAATATTTCATATACTAAGTGACATATAAATCCGAACATCCAGTTTAAATGGTTTTATTTTAATAAAAGTTGGTGAATGTATTTATCTTACTGTAAATAACAAGTGAAAAAATGTTCAGACTTATCAGTTGGACATTCCGGTTTTTATACTGTTTTTTTTTAATTCACTAACGCTCTAAAAATGAATATTTCAGCCGCAATAAAGAATCAACGTGGGCGGATTTTGGTTCTTGACATCCTTTACGATCGGTTACGATGCCTAAAGTGTATCTAACGAAGCTACAAAGTAATCGTAAACAGTGGTTGATTCGTGATCAACGCGTGATCGGTAGCCATGGCGCTCTGTCGGCCTCTTCCTGATTGGCTTGTAGCGACGAGCCTCCAGACAAAGTCGCACGGTTGCCACGCTCGGCGAGTTTTCGCCAGAGTGGTTGATCACATTCGCATGGATCACAAATCAATCTGTTGGTGCAATACGTGCAAAATTTTTGTGCAATCTTTATAGTTAAATTTTTCCTAAGAGATAGCACCAGTGAGGGAATTTTTTTCTATTGTCTTATTTTTCACATTAATGCGATGTCGAGGTATGTGGCCCTATCGCAATTGAAAATAAGGTTTCGATAATCCTTCCATAAAGTTTCGATGAGTACATCTGAAATAACCTTGAGATATTCTTCAGGGAAATACAAAAATCTCCTTTTGTGTTTTTTGTGCAGATTTATCTATTAAAATCCTATCCGCAATCTAATTTCCGTGCACACACCTTCAACCGAATGTATGCCATATATGATATTACCGTTTCCAACTTTCACCAAGGTTAATAGGAACCATAACAGCTCCCTACCCTTCCTCCCTATAAGAATATCGATTTGTAGCCTCACATTTCAAGGTTATACTTCTTGTAATGTTTCTGTTCAACATTCGGCGATTTCTGACAATTTTCCCAATAAAACATGATCATTGTGACATTAAGCCTGGCAACGCTGCATAGTAGAGGGAACTCTCAGCGTCACGTTGATGGTTCGTCACCACGCACAGGATTGTAATCAGTTACGGATACCCGTTTATGAGCGCGAACGTTTTATGCACGTCTTGACTTGATTTTTCTTGCGGAAATTTAATATTAGTCTAAAATGTCTGACACAGATACAGCTGAATAATAGCACTTTTAAGTTTTCTGATGTTGTGTGTGATGTTCTGTTTGATGTTGCTGTCGATAGAATTACGCCAGCAAAATGGAGAACATGTATTGACCATGTCCAAGAGAAGGTTGAAACCAAAATGTGGGATATGGACAATATCATTGACACCCAAGTTGAACCCCTTATAATTGACATCAACAATTCTGATGATTCAAGCTCCTCGGAATACAGCATATAAATCGATTGATACCATTAAGACTGGCAGTTTAACGGGCTTTTTGGCAAGACAGGTAAGTTCATTATAGACTGCAATCAAAGTGTAAGTTTCTAGTTATTAATGTGGAAATTCCAAATTTATAATTACACAAAATTAGGGTTAATTTAGGAGTTCCAAAGCATAATAGTGCCATTTTGACCTTTTTCCAATTTCTCATGTAAATTTTAATAGCAATCAAACTAACAAACTTTATGGAGTCTGTAATAAACTTTTGTACTACTACTACTACGTCTGTAGTTTCTATTTGCTCAAAAAAATTTGCTCTGCATTGTGAATAGAAGGTTGATTTGTAAATATTATTGGGTATATATGTAAGTTAATAATAAAATATGAACAATTTCAATTGAGATGGTCCACAAGTTTTTTTCGTGTGCGTTTTAGTAACATTTTGCTGAAATGGTGAATACAGAATTTTTTGCACTGATTCCTAATGTCGAAATATGATTAGAAAGGCGTGGTATATTCCTGATAATTTACTATGCTTTTGATAGAATTTACAGCAACACATATCTTGTACGACATTTTTTGATAGATCAGTCACAATAGCTTGATACGGCCCTGTAGCGTCTCCTACGGTTAAGTTCTTGATCACGTGCAATACGGGTGTATATGTTTGATTTTACTTTGTTTCTTCGATGGATACAGTTTAGAGTACGGAGACCTGTACGATTTCGTCAACTTAGTGAGTTTGATAGGGGCCGTATAGTGGGACTTCGGGAAGCTGGACTTTCTTTTCGGGCAATTGCAGTTAGAGTGCAAAGAAGTGTAGACACTGTGGTTAGGTGTTGTCAGGCATGGCTTCGAGAAGGCCGTACGCAAAGAGCAAGGGGCACTGGACGTCGCCGTAGAACAACAGACCGTGAAGATCGCCGCCTAAGATTATTGGCCTTAAGGGACCGTTTCTCCACTACCAGGTCCATTGCAAATGAATGGTTTGCAGAACACGGAAGACCTATTGGCATGCGAAGTGTTTACCGACGAATGAGAATTTTTGGCTTGTTTTCATACCGGCCACACTGGGTCCTCCCTTTAACTCGAGAACACCGACGTAATCGCCTTGAGTGGTGCAGACAAAGGTCACTCTGGGATCAGGAATGGAACAGTATTGTCTTTAGTGACCAGTCTCGATTTTGTTTAGGCATTCACGATGGTCGTGCCAGGGTTAGAAGGCGACGTGGTGAAAGGAGGAATCCACAGTTTTTTGTTGAAGGACATGTTCATCACACTGTTGGAGTTATGGTTTGGGGTGCTATAGCTTATGGTTCCAGGTCACCTTCAATCATCATCAGAGGTAACATGAACGCGCAGCGTTATATCCACGAAGTTCTAGAACCCCATCTTTTACCCTATCTTGGCACCCTGGCAGATCCAACTTTCCAACAAGATAATGCCCGACCACATGTTGCAAGAGTAACAATAGACTTCTTTCAACATAATGATGTCACATTGTTACCATGGCCACCAAGATCTCCCGACTTATCCCCAATTGAGCACCTGTGGGATATGATGGGTAGGAGATTGCTCAATTTGCAACGTCCTCCTCAGACTCTAGAAGCACTTCGAGAGGAGTTGGTGGTTGCCTGGAATGAGATACCACAGGAGGACATTGACCACCTGATCAGAAGCATGCCTAGGCGCGTTGGAGAATGCGTAGCACATCAGGGTGCATAAACACATTATTAAAGGTCAAAGGGTTTTAAAGCAGTGCAAACATTTTGAATTTTTTATCATTTCCTTATTATGCTTCATTAAGTACTTTAAACTGGGTGTTCGGATTTATATGTCACTTAGTATATTTGTGAGTAATTGAACATATGTGCTACGATATTCCAAAAACATACGTTACAATACACATTTTAAAACAAATCATCATTTTTACTCATCTATACGAAATGTTTGAATTTGTTTAGAATAAAAAACTTAACTCATTCTTTTTTGCATAAAAATAACATTTATCTTCCGGAATGGTTTGAGATTTATATTGGCAAGGTAAACTAGTATATTTTGCTATAAATGCCCTTTGAACTAACCCTGTATATTGCTCAATAAACTAGTAGTGATGGCCGGAGAACAGGTGTTTTTGGATAAACAATAAGAAATTTTCAAAAACTACTTGACGAATCTACTATAATTCTTTGTGGTTATTTAGAAGTCCGAGTACTATGAATTTGAACAATTTCAAATACCTGCGAGAAACCATCGTCGCATTACCAATAAGTGCCAAAACCTGCAGTTTGCCTCTGTTTTCGGTCACAACTTTTTTCCTATTAGCCGAATATTTTTAGGTGTGGTCTCATTTTCTAGGTCTCATAAATACCTAAAAATCTTCTATGAAGAGTTTTTTTTGTTCCTGCCAACACTTTCGATTGAATCCCAAAAAACATTTTTTTTTTCATTCTTGTCGAATAAAAAGTTTTCCCACAAAAGTTGGTGTACCCATTTTATGCGTCCATGGTTTGAATGCCTCCTTGAACAACTTACACCGATGAAACCAGACTTTGCAATTATTTCGAAAATCAGAGGTATTTTCGTCTAATATGATTAGACAATTATTATTTGAGATCATGAATCGTATGTGCAAACAAGCAAATTGGTAAGGCAAACTGAAAAGTCGTAAAGTACTATACAAAGTCATTTTCTTCAACTTGACTGCAGCGCATTTGTCTTGATAGAGACTTCAGACTACAATTGCGTGCGTATATCGAGCCTTAAACAGATGCTGCCAAAGCTTAACGATTGGCATCTGAAGTTCTTTTTTAGAATGAGTAAAATGTTTACAGAACATTTTATGAACACAAATCTATTTAAATGAGAAAGAAGGGAAGAAGAAAGCAAGGAAGGAAGGAGGGAGAGCAGAGAAAAAAGAAGTGCATCAATTTGAGGGGTGCCTTGGCATTGCTAATTAGTATTAGGCAATTTTAAATTGATCCTAAAATTAATTTTGGGATTGGTTGTTGAAGAAAAATTATAATTTTGGTCGGACCTAAAGTCGCACTATTTAATTTTGTTCACAGTGCGAGTCGGGGCCTTGTGTGCTTGCGAACTTGCTCGACTGTGTAGTCTACTGACTCGCGCAACAAAGGGTTGTTATGCGATTCCGCTTGACTATAACGTATCTGCGCTTGTTGTTTGATGTAGTCCCTTAGGTAAGGGATGTCAAGGTCTCTGTGAAGGGTCTCGTTGGAAGCATACCATGGGGCGTTAGTGATTGTACGCAAGGTTCTGTTCTGCAAAACCTGCAGGCTACGCGAATGCGTTTTAGCGAGAAAACAGCAAGCCGCACTTGCGTAAGTGATCGCTGGTCTAATAACCATCTTGTATAGCCGAGCTTTGTTGATCAAACTTAATTTTGATGTTCTACATAGCATAGGGAAGAGTTTGGAATTTAATTTTTAACGCTTCAGTGTGCTTCTGCATCATTTCCTTGTCAAGAGTAACACCGAGATACTTAGGAGAGCTTTCCCATGGTACCCGAGCTCCATTCACTGAAACCTCAGACGGGGCGACGCTACGTTTTTTAGTACATACAATAGATTGCCTGCGTTTTCGAATGATTAATTTTGATCAGCCACCGATTCGCCCATTCCAATACCTCGTCCACTGCACTTTGCACCCTGTCGTGAACTAGATCCCCAGAGCACGACTGGGCCACCAGGGCAGTGTCATCAGCGTAGAGATAGATTTCACAGTTGCTGGGTCAAGGGACGTCGAATAAAAAGTGAATAAAGGACTGGTCCAAGAACCGAACCCTCAGGGTCACCGGCTTTGATGGGCCGTGTTGTCGACAGAACGTTATTAATTTTGATCCGAAATTTCTCACCCTCAAGGAAGGATTTCAAAAGTTTTAGGAGCCAGAAGATGAAGCCCTCATGGATCAATTTGTAGAGGAGGCACTTGTGCTACACCTTGTCAAATGCCTTAGAGACATCCAGAAGCAAAATGCCAGTACTTTCGTTACGGGTGAACCCCCTGGCTACTCGTTAAATGAGCCTTTGCTTCATAACAGGGCAAGCTCAAATAAACTTTTCCTTAGTTGGTTCCTTGACAAATAGACATCTCTTTCAAACACAGCAACAGGCACAAAGTTTATGCAAACAAAGGGGAAAAACTTCCGAGTACGTCGTGAATTGATAATAAAATCTTGAAGCAACGCAACTTTTCCGAGATGGTTCGAGTACTTGCATTTCCCATCAATCATGAGCGTATTGAAAGAACGAAAGTTGTCGATCGATGGAGAAATGAAAATATGCTCGCAAGTCGCGTTTTTTTTTTTTCATTTTATTTCTTGTTGCCTGTCACAGATTTACTTTTGATTTATGGATGTTGCGGTTTGAAAGATTCCGCGAAATTTTGTTAAATGGGGTAAAAACGGATCACGCCAGCTGGCGTTCTTATAGGGAGGGATTTATCGACCATTCGCTTTGGATTAGTTAAGGCTGCGTTCAAAAGTGGAAAAAGATTATCAATCTATCAAAAGCTCCGTCAAAAGCTGGTACAACATGTTATGCTATAAACATAATTTAACTTTTCTATCGTTTGTAGTACTGCATATTGAAGGGGTGCGTCGCAAGTTAAGGTAGATCTACAATGACTCCTAGATATCGTATAGTACAAAGAGCATCATTAAGAGGAGTAAGTACTTATTGGAAGAAATAAGTTTTGTGTCCATCGCTGTCAAGGGCGGATTTAGGATTTCGTCTAGGGAGAGCGCAAACGATATTTGCGGCTGGTAATTTTTCAACCTGATCGGAACTTCTAGAATGTATGCTATTATTGCTCCTTAAATCCGCTGTGTTGTATCTGGTCAATGCCAGCTTATAAAAAACATGGAAAATGCTCAGAAATCCTCAGAAATGCAATATTTTATTATAGAGTTTATTGTTGCATAAATTTAAGATTCGATAGAACTTTTAAAATTAATGCGTAAAGTCTATGTAAACATGGGTCGAAAAATGCGTGGCTTCCGCAATTCAGGGTGTTTAAATTTACTTCCTAAAATAGCTTTTTTAAATATTTCGAACAATATTTGATGTATAACAGTAAAAATTGGTACACAAGGGTTTTTTGGTACGACAAAACGAACCATGGGCATAGTTTTACTGTAGCCGCTAGAGGGCGCTCTCTACTTTACTTGTACTAAAATGACCGAAAAATTTTTGTTAGTGCAGTTTTTTGCTTTTTGAATACAAAAACTGATTCTTCGCACTTTTCAACATAAAAAAGCTCTCTTGTGAATTTTCGTTAGAGGTAGCCGTTTTTGAGATATTTCGATTTTTAAGGTTCGATGCATTTTTTATTATTTATGATAAAATAACGTTAAAAAGTCAGTATCTCGATAATTTTTAGAAGTAGGCTGTGCCTGCAAATATTTTTGAAATTGAAAGCAGAATAAGGTTAAACGTCAATTAGTTGACAGTTAGTTTTGTTGTCTGTTGAAAGCTGAAACGTTTTTTTGCAATTGTGAATGCACGAAATTGAGTTTCATTTACCTGTTTTTTTTGTAAGTTTTATGAAAATGCCATTTTTATTCCCTAATCAAGAGTTAGCGGATATTCATTTTGTGTATGGCTTTGTAAATGGAAACGCAGCAGAAGCAGCCAGAGAATACGCACGAATATTTCCAAACAGACGACATCCAACTTGCTCAGTATTTATCAAAACATAAATGTTCGTCAGCGCAGATTTACCCGTATGATTCTGCGTGAGTTTGATAGAGATCCGACCACAAGTGTTAGGAGAGTTTCTGGTGCCTTGGGAATTTCAGCAAGCCATGTTCACCGTGTTCTTAGAAATGACCATAGACGTCCTTACCATTTGCAACCTGTGCAAGGACTACAGCCAGGGGACGGAGAACGAAGAATCACATTTTGTCGGTGGATTCTTGATAGAACTGATAATAATGGGGAGTTTTTAAGTAACGTTTTATGGACCGATGAGTCATGCTTCACTAGACGTGGAGTGGTAAATTTTCATAATCAACATATTTGGTCTCATGAAAATCCGCATGCAATTCGGGAAAGAAATTTTCAGCATGAATTTAGCGTGAACGTGTGGATTGGTATCTACCGTATTCGACTATTTGAACCCTACCTTTTGCCTGCAAGGTTAAATGCTGCGACCTTCTTGGAATTTTTAAAGGCTGAACATGCAAATATGTGGGATGATGTTATCTTAGATTCAAGAAGATTGGCCTTGTTCCAGCTTGATGGTTGTCCAGCTCATTATTCGAGAATAGTTAGAAACTGGCTGGACGAAAATTATCCAGAAAGATGGATCGACCGTGGAGGACCAGTCGCCTGGCCTCCACGATCCCCTGACCTAAATCCATTAGATTTCTTTGTGTGGGGATTTCCAAAAGAAAAAGTGTACCAGACTCCCATAACCACAAGAGATATGCTAATAGACAGAATCAGGAATGCATGTGATGAAATAAGGCCTTATTTGAAAAATGCTATACCACGTTCGATCACTCGTAGACGTGAATTGTGTATTGAACAAGGGTTTACATTTCGAGCAAGTACTTTAGATTTTGTATGTTTGTCCTAACTATCCAATGGCATTTTAGTTGTAAATAATTAATTTAATTTGTTAAAAATAATATTGGAAAATTAAACAAATTAATATTCCGTTTTTTTGTGTTTATTTGGAGTTAGGAATTATTGCTGTGTTTAAAAACACAATCTAAACGATCATCTTAATTACTTGTAATGCCCAAATCGAAAATGTAAAAAAATTATTATTTTCCCATAAATAATTAAAAATGCATCGAGCCTTAAAAATCGAAATATCTCAAAAACTATAACGAAAACTCACAGGAGAGCTTTTTTATGTTGAAAAGTGCGAAGAATCATTTTTTTTTATTCAAAAGGCAAAAAATTGCACTAAGAAAAAATGTTCAGTCATTTTAATACACTACAGGTACAGTAGTGAGCGCCCTCTAGCGGCTACAGTAAAACTATGCACATGGTTCGTTTTGTCGTACCAAAAAACTCTTGTATACCAATTTTCACTATTATACATCAAATATTGTTCGAAATATTTAAAAAAAACTATTTTAGAAAGTAAATTTAAACACCCTGTATTTCGGAAGTCATGCATTTTTCGACCCACGTTTGTATAGACTTTATGCATTAATTTTAAAAGTTCTATTGAATCTTAAAGTTATGCAACAATAAACTGAAACACTCTGTATGAAAACAAAGTAAGTACATGGCATTTATAATTAACTAGTGTAATAATAGTAAAGATAAAAACACAAATAACTTCATTGCTCTGTTAACAAAAAAAATAAAGCATTCTGAGGGAGTCCGAGACCTATCCCAGTCCATTCCACACAAAACAATGTCTTTGATGGCAAAAACGAAGACGAGACCGAAAATTCTCATTATGGTATGGACGCTAAACGAGACAAAAGCCTATAGACCACCTGTAGCTCGTGTCTTGAGACCGTCTCCAGACTGCCTATAGACAAATTGCGCAACACGGTCTACTAGTGTGTGTACTAAGATATGAGCTGCCCAATAAACAAATCATGTAATTGGTGCAGATACTGACACAATCAAGCACTTCATTATATCCGCAGGTGACGAAAATATCAATAGGCATAGTCAATTACTTTTTGAAATTCAATATAGATTCTACAGTTATTCTTCCGACTTTTCTTGTCGAACTTACATTTACGGCATAGTTGTTGTTTTCTCAGTTTTCGAATCGGTGTTGATCGCATGTAAAAATGCTGGAAACCTTTGGAAAAAACTATATCTGTTAGATCGTAATTATTTCGATACTGTACTGTATGAAATGGACACATACGCGGGAAGAGATGCAGGACGTATGATATTGACTTTGAGCATCGATCGACGCACTTTCTGGACAGGCCACAGGCAAAGACATAGTGCTTCGCTGCAACACCAACCCCGAACAAAATCGGTCAAGCTTTACACACTTTTCAAATCACTATTATTGAGCAACAAACAGAACATAAATCACTTTTTAAGCGCAATGTGTATAACTAATATATTAATTACTTAGTCTTAGATTTGTCACAAGTCACAATCCTCGTATATACATATAAATCGTAAGCATTGTGCTGCAAACGTTAATGATGACAAAGACGGACGGCATCTGGAATACCAAAAGATACCAAAAAATCGCAATGCTCAGTTCCTATAACTATAACATATACGAGCCCCTTCTCACTTCAGTTGGCCCACTACAAGATTTGTACCAAAATATGCCTTTATAAACTAAACATGACGAAACTATTTACTTCTAAAACAATTTATTTTCTCACAAATGTTTTAGATACACTCTAGTCGTAAAAAATACATATTTGAAATCACTTAGACCTATAACTAATAGAACATCTGAACAAATAAACAATGTGCGAATAAATGCGCGAACTTAACAAAGCAACAATGGAAAGATTACCACTGGGTAACATCACCTTTCTTTTTTATTACGGCTGAAATTCTTTGGGGCATAGTGTTAACCAAGTTTTGGCAAAAATTTGGTGTAATGTATTTCTTGAAGCTTTTGTCTCAGTTTGGTGATTGTACGAGCAGGATGTTGTCGTAGAACCTTTTTCATCTCGTGCCACAAATTTTCAATAGGTGACAGATCTGGACTGCTAGAAACCCATTTCAAAAGTGGTACATTATTAATTTTCTTCCATCCATTTTATAGCCTTTTTTGAGGCATGGCACGCTGCATCATCTTGCTGAAACACAAAATCATGGCCGGATGTCAAACATCACTGGTAAAAGCGATTCTTCTAAAATTGCCAAATATTTGTTTGTATCCACATTTCCATCAATAAAATAAAGCTTTCCTACTCCTTTTGATGACATACTACCCCAGACCATAATGGATGCTGGAAATTTCACTTTTCTCTTCAGACAGTCAACATGGAATGCTTCATATTTTTTGCCAATAACTCAACTGCGGCTGTCACCAACACAAACTTCGAATCGGGCTTTATCACTCCATTGTATTGCACACCTTTGATGAGGAGTACATTGTCTATGTTCTTTAACCCATCTAAACCGATTTTTCTTTTGCAGTGGAGCTAATAGTGGCTTGCCTTTGGCCTATAAACAAGTTGTGCAGTTTTAGGGTTTTTACTTCATTTTTTTTATAAGAAAACTTACCTTGCAAGTGCTAAATCCCAGTTTGTGGCACTCCAGAGAGCACTTAATTGTAAATAATTGGCACGCCACGATTATTCTTCTTAATGCTCTTCGGTCGGCATTTGTGATATTACTTTTTTTCACATATCGTGGCTTAATATTAACTGAACCAGTTACGTTATATCTTCTAACAATATTTCTCAAACTGTACCGCGATAAGTCTAACAAAGTTGCAATTCCTGAGTTTGATTTCTCAGAATTAAAAAATTTAATTATCAGTAACCGAATTTTCTCACTAATAACCTTTCCTCTACCCATTTTGAAAACCTTAACTACCCAAAACTATTCTGACAGCTGTGATTAATAAAAACAATTGTCATGGCTTTTATTTTTCACAGCCGCCTATGCATTATAGACTTATTTTGCATTGAAATGAAAATAGGTTGATATACTGTAATTGCAACATGTGTCATTTTTATGCTGCAAATTTGATTAGGGAGTGATAAAGTTGGTGTTTTCTACTATATATTATCAAAATATTTATTATTAATATTTTAACCTATAACACCCTGCTACATTTTTATTATTTGTGTTTGATAAGAAAAAAACTGAAATTTCAATAGTTGAGCTAACTGAAGTGGGAAGGAGTCGTAGATATTTATTGCTAAGTTGCATTCTTCAGTTATTACATTAATTTTCTCAGGCAATAAAACGGTTTTTATTTTTTTACTCAAAAATGGCGCATTGAAGGAAAGTAATACAAGAAAGATCATTTGTTTTAAATTGAACGGGGAATTCAAAAATAATTTTTGTTTGGCAAAAAACCATTGGCATACCACTTTTTTCTTAAGAAATATCGAAGCCAATGCTCGTACGCAAGCCACCGTTAAAGTTAAAAATTATTTTTGCATTGAAAAATATGCAACTTTGTTAACTTTCACTACGTACTAAATATCAGTGAAATATCTGAAGCGGTTCTGAAAATATTAATTAATTTCCATTTTTTTCCTAACACCCGGAGTTTTTGTAAGGAAATATTTTTGAACCATACTTTATAAAGCAAACTAACATTAATTTTTCATGTACCTACATGCACACCCTTAAATATTCGCATATCATTATGGAACACCCTGTATAATATTATGATTGTTTATATTATTTAAAAATTGCGTGTAATAATGTGTGATTTTTTTGCTAGTATCTTTTTGGCAACACTGTTTTTGACAGATGACGCGTGAATCGTGTCTTGTGTCATTGTCAAACTTGTTCAGTTTGGTCTATAATTTAACCATGAATCGACTTACGGACGAACAACACATTTTTATCGAAAAATTGTGTTCAGCGACGAAGCTCATTTCTGGTTGAATGGGTACGTTAACAAGCAAAATTGCCGCATCTTTAGTGAAGAGCAGCCAGAAGCATTGCAAAAGCTTCCAGTGCATCCCGAAAAAATCACTGTTTGGTGTGAATTATGGGCCGGTGGCGTCATCGGACCGTACTTCTTCAAAGACTACAAAGGCCGGAACGTAACTGTAAATGGCGAGCGCTACCGTGCGATGATAACAAACTTTTTTTTGACCAAAATGGAAGAGCTGGACTTGGCTGACATGTGGTTTCAACAAGACGGTGCCACATGCCACACCGCACACGAAACAATGGCCCTATTGAGAGGCGAGTTCGGTGAACAGTTTATCTCACGTTTGGGGCCCGTCAATTGGCCGTCTAGATCGTGTGATTTAACGCCGTTGGGCTATTTCTTGTGGGGCCATGTTAAGGCTAATGTCTACAGAGATAAACCAGCAACGATTGACGCACTGGAAGCCAATATTGAAGTATTTATTCGTGATATGTTGGAGAGAGTGTGCCAAAATTGGACCTTGCGCATGGGCCATCTAAAGCGGAGCCGCGGCCAACATTTGCATGAAATAATCTTTAAATATTAAATTATATCGAGCGTTCTATCGACTCAAATAAAGATTTAATCGTTTTTTCAAATTTTTTGTGTTTTTTTTTTGAAAATCAAATCCTATACCTCTTAAAAAATCACCCGTTATAAGCACACTTAAATTTGATTCACAATCATATCACGTGTGAGCATGGCTCATTCTGAAACATGTATTTATATGTAAAAGCTCTTTGTTTTGAGCTTGGACTGGTTACATATTACATACATAATTATGGTTTGAAGTTTGATTGTGTCTATGTTGTTCCAGATATCGGATGATGATCGGATGTCCCTCACGACAGCCGTCTCTGACGAGGATGACGGCGAGAGCGTGATGAACTCACCTTACAAGGCGAAGCAGACTGGTACTGCTGCTGCATCATTCAATTGTACTGGAGCTGTCAGAAAAGCTGGGTAAGTACTTACACATTACGTTTTACCGACAGCTTCGCCTAGGATGAGGTGATAAATATCAACGATTATACAACAAATTTTAGTTTTTTAATTGTATCTTGTGGGAAAAGTGCACTTCTTTGTTAATTTTGGGGCGCTGAATCCAAAAATGACAATGAAATAAAAAAATTAGTTGCGGTTTAGAAAAAATCTTTTTATTTTTAAGGATATATTAAAAAAAGTAACAAGACTCATATACTTATAAGAATCACTATATGCGCTGTCTTTTTACTGTTCTGTTATGGATCGTTTCTGGAGCATCTCTACCAAGATTCCAACAGTAGTTGGCAAGCATGGAAGGATTCCACTTTCCCTGGTACCTTTTTTCCATTGTTGAAATATCCTGATGAAAACGTTCGCCGTGCTCATCACTTACGGCTCCGCAATTGTCAGGAAAAAAGTCCAGGTGTAAGTGTAGGAAATGTATCTTAAGAGACATATTACAGCCCATCCTTTGATACGATGACAGCATATTTTTGACAAGGGTTTTATAGTTGTCAGCTTTTCTATTTCCCAAGAAATTAGTGACCACCAGACGGAAATCATTCCAAGCAGCTTTTTCAGTACCTGTTAAAGTGTTTTCAAACTGTGTATCTTTCAAAATATTTCGAATCTGTGGCCCAACAAAAATACCTTCTTTAACCTTTGCCTCACTTAGTCTTGGAAATTTCTGACGCAGGTATTGAAAAGCTGACCCATCTGGTGCTCATCGTATTTTGTGCATGTCAATAGGTACTTCATATTGTCATATGATTCTTTCATGTGAACTGCATACCCTACAGATGGTAAAATATTTCCAATATGCAATAACACTGCCTTTAAACTCAATGTTGAACTGTCTATAAACAATCTCCATTCTTCTGGGTTATAGTTTATATTTAAAGCCGCCAGTAAGTCGTTAATGTTACTGCAGAAAACCAAGTTATTCTCCATATTGAAAAATGGTTCTAAGTCTTTGTGGCGTTTACGAAAAACGCATACCGAAACATCGTCTTCTAACAAGTTCCACTGTTGCAGTCTTGATCCAAGTAACTCTGCCTTACATTTTGGAAGTTGTAAATCTCTTACAAGATCATTTAATTCTGACTGTGTTATTTTGTGCGGTTGGTGGCATGACGTGCTCGGTATAAAATCAGGATCTCTTGACGTTGATGGCATATTTTCTTCCTGACGAATCACTCGATCGCCATGATCTGATTCGTTTTCTGATTCGCAAGTGTAGGATTCTGGGGGTTTTGGAATAGGATTTTCGTCACTGTGAGGAACAGGTCTCATCGCAGATGGTATGTTTGGGAAGTTAATAACCGATCTTTTTTTCTTGGACATACCTGTGGCTTTTATTGTACTGAGTCGAAAGCAACAAAAAAGATTCCATGGCAATCTGCTTATTTGTAATTTTTCCATCAAAATAGAATACTTACAATCTGATTGTGTTTGAGTTTCTAGTTTTGAATCAGCTTCATCTGCGCCTTTTGAAAGCGAACCAATTGCTATCTTGAAAAGCGCCACTGTCGCCTTTTTGCTTCTTCTCTAGGTTCCTTACTTCACTGTTGAAGTACGTACCTACACTTTTAAATTTTTTTATTCCTGCGTCATGAGATATTTCGAACTGCAGGCCTGTAGAAGTCCATTATTCATCTTTTTTAAGCAAGCGATCTTCAATCGAAAATCAGGACTCTTGTTATCCCACAAACCAGCACGCAAGTGAACTGGATCAATAAAGTTAATAATATTTTCATTTTTCCACGAAGACGATGACTCCATTTTGTTTAATCAACCATGTGCAGTTACACACAACACAACTCCCTACGGAAGCGAGACGTAGTATCGCAGAATAAATACGTGCAAGTGAAATAGAAAAAAGAAATTGACACAAATTTCCATGTCCAGTGGATATTCGGCAATTTGTGGCGTCCTTAAGAGGGCACTTTCAAAATTACCCCAACACTAAATCGTGTGCATTTGTTCCGAATTCGATGTCACTTGAGCGTCATGTTTTGAATTAATCTGTACAAAATCGCTGTAAGGCTCACCTGCACAGAATTCTAATACCCTGCTTCACATTTTCAATTACAGTTCACGGAACAATTACGTCTTAGTTCCATTTTAACTTTTCTCATCACGCACAGTTTCCTCTAAACCATTTAGCGTTCACATAAACCCAGCTGTGCTTTTCCTATAGCCTCCCCTCCTCCACATTTTAGTTTTTTAACGAGTCAAATTAGGAAGCTTCAATTCGGGCAGATCAAATTGGTGCATGAACATTATAGTAATTTTAGCATCACATTTCCAACGGTTTGACACCCGTTTGCGTTTTTTTGACCCTTTATTTGACAATGTTGCTTAAGGGCAACATCATTTTACATTATATTATATGGTCTCCGTTGTACAGATATGCGATTAAACGACCAATGATGCTTACAGGCAACGATCGTTCGCATCAAAGCAGCGATGTTTGCCGAGAAACTCCGATCAGTTACCATGCTACACGCGGTTGTTATGACAGTATTGTAGGTTATGTGTGTACTATCTTGTTCTATATTAGTGAAATTGTATACAGGGTGTTTCAGTTTATTGTTGCATAACTTTAAGATTCGATAGAACTTTTAAAATTAATGCATAAAGTCTATATAAACATGGGTCGAAAAACGCGTGGCTTCCGCAATTCAGGGTGTTTAAATTTACTTTCTAAAATAGCTTTTTTTAAATATTTCGAACAATATTTGATGTATAACAGTGAAAATTGGTATACAAGGGTTTTTTAGTACGACAAAACAAACCATGGGCATAGTTTTACTGTAGCCGATAGAGGGCGCTCTCTACCGTACCTGTAGTGTATTAAAATGACCGACAAGTTCTTCTTAGTGCAATTCTTTGCTTTTTGAATAAAAAAACTGATTCTTCGCAATCTTCAACATAAAAAAGCTTTCTTGTGAATTTTCGTTATAGTTAGCCGTTTTTTAGATATTTCGATTTTTAAGGTTCGATGCATTTTTAATTATTTATGATAAAATAACCTTAAAAAGTCAGTATCTCGATAATTTTTAGAAGTAGGCTGTGCCTGCAAATATTTTTGAAATTGAAAGCAGAATAAGGTTAAACGTCGATTAGTTGACAGTTAGTTTTGTTGTCTGTTGAAACCTGAAACGTTTTTTTGCCATTGTGAATGCACGAAATTTAGTTTCTTTTACCTGTTTTTTTTTTTAAGTTTTATAAAAATGCCATTTTTATTCTCCAATCAAGAGTTAGCGGATATTCATTTTGTGTATGGCCTTGTAAATGGAAACGCAGCAGAAGCAGCCAGAGAATACGCACGAAGATTTCCAAACAGACGACATCCAACTCGCTCAGTATTCGTAAGAGTGCATCGCCAAATAATTGAAAATGGTTTTGGAAATCTCCAAAGGGATCAAAACATAAATGTTCGTCAGCGCAGATTTACCCGAAAGAAACTGGCTGGAAGAAAATTATCCAGAAAGATGGATCGGCCGTGGAGGACCAGTCGGCTGGCCTCCACGATCCCCTGACCTAAATCCATTAGATTTCTTTGTGTGGGGATTTCTAAAAGGAAAAGTGTACCAGACTCCCGTAGCCACAAGAGATATGCTAATAGACAGAATCAGGAATGCATGTGATGAAATAAAGCCTTATTTGAATAATGCAATACCACGTACATTCGTAGATGTGAATTGTGTATTGAACAATTTTTTTGTTGTTGTTGGAGAGAACAGTACGCCCTGAACTCTACCACATTTATTCAGCAGAACCAAAATTTACCAATATAAAAATAATATATATCTGTAAATTAACGAAACAAAAACAAGGTTTCTCTATAATATATGAGCGCCTAAGTTTAAAAACTTGTATGCGCAAAAACAGACCAAAACAGTAATTAATTGATAAATATCGTGCAATATATATTTTTTGTATAAAATCACTCAACTATACAAACAAAACATGATACACGATATACACAAAATGAAAGAAAATTTCATATTTTTGTAAGTAATAGATTTAACTTAAGATCACAGAAAAAAAGTGTCACAATAATATCAAAAAGAAAGAGATGGAACAAATAGGCAGATCAATCTACCTCAAAGCAACTTAAAATAGACGCATAAATTGTTCACGATTTTCCCAACAGAACATATTAAACGAAATATTAAATTTTTTATTATTTCCAATATTCCTGATATTAGCAGGAATCAAATTGTAAAATTTAGGTGCAAGATATGTCACAAAACGCAAATTTAAATCTCGCCTGGACTGCGGGACGTTCAGGTTATGAGTGGTGTTTGCTCGGGTCATATAATTGTGGGACACATAATTTGTATTTAATTTCTTACTTGCATGTACAAAACTACATACTGCAAGGATATATAAGATTTTAATATTGTTTATTTCTTGTGAATAAAGTTGCATAGTGGGATATAATCTAGGTTTTTTTAGAATGATCCTTACAATATGGTTCTGCACCACTTTTAGCTGCCCAAGATTTGAACCGTACATCCCACCCCACACAATTATGCCATATACCAATAGTGGCACCACAAGTGCTTTGTAAATCATTAATAGTAGTTTAATGTCCAGTATATTACGAAGAGCGTAGAATTTATGAATGAAAAACTAATTTTTTTGCTCAAATACAGCACATGTCGGTCCCACTTCAAGTGCTTATCAACAACAACCCCCAAATATTTAATTTCATTTACTTCTTTCAAAGGCTCATCAATATTATCAAGTTTAATTTGATTAAATGCTGGTCTATTAGCCATGGTTATAGAGAAGGCAATGTAATGAGTTTTTTTTTATATTCAGAGTTAATTTAAATGTGTCCAGAAGGTTTTTAATTTTTGCAAAATCAGTCTTCAATTTTTCACCCGTTGATTCCCATGTCTCTCCATGAAACACCACCACAGTGTCATCAGCATAGGCAATTACATCGCCATCAACTGCAAGACTGCAGAGGTAATTTACATATATATTAAAAAGAATTGGCCCAAGTACTGTACCCTGTGGAACTCCATGCTGAACCGTCTTAGGTTCACTTAGAACGTCCGCAATCCTGACACACTGAATCCTATGCATTAAATAATCTCTAAATACACTTAACACAGCACCCCTAACTCCATGTCCCTCCAGTGCTTGGAGGAGCATAGGATGAGATACCGTGTCAAATGCCTTTGCTAAATCCAAAAACAAAGCGATGCACTTATCACCGTTATTTAAATGATACATTATTTTAGACGCTAATTCATAAACCGCATGTGATGTGCTTAAACCTTGCCTAAAACCAAACTGATTCTCAGATAACAACTTATTTGAGTCCAAGAATGCAACCAATCTAACCTTAAGGCATTTTTCAAATATCTTTGCTAAATTTGAGATTATACTTATTGGTCTATAATTACTTATATATTCTTTATCTCCTGCTTTGTGAATAGGTGATACAACCGATATTTTAAATTGTTTAGGTACTTTGCCCGTTTTGAAAATCAGATTGATTATATGAACTAAGGGATCCAAGAGATATACATGTAGTTGTTTGATTATTTTAGTCGTTAATTTATCTAATCCTGGAGAGCAACTATTTTTTAGACTCATTATATGTTCAATAATTTCATTCCTGTTGGTCGGTTTTAAATACATTGAATAGGAAGGGCTATTTATAAATTGAAAAGGTGTGGGAGGGTTCCCAATTTTATCTGACATTTCTCTGCCAATATTTATAAAAAAGTTATTTGCAAAATCAGCAATTTGCTTTTTATCAATAATCATGTCATTTTTTTCATCCTTTAGGTAAGTTATAGGACATTCTGTTTGGCTTTCATTTGTTACCTCTTTAACTAATTTATAAACTTTTTTGATATCATGCGAGCTTTGATTAAATTTACTTTTATAGTACTCATTTTTTGTAAATCTTATTATTTTATTAAGACGGTTTCTATATTCTTTGTATTCCGATATCTCTGCTGGAGACGGGTTTAGCTTAAGGGCTCTTTTCAGCTTATCTCGGTTTTTCATAGATTTAATTATTGCATTTGTAATCCACGGTTTAAGCTTTTTATAATTATTCAGGGTGTTTTTAACAAATTCTGACTTTTCTATAATATTACTTAATTTTTTAAAAAGGTAATTGGTTGCTTCCTCTGCTTGATCAAAAACCAAACTGTAGTTCCAGTCTACCTCAGATGCTAAGTGCTTCAATTTATTCATATCAATACATTTAAAGACATTTCGGCAGTTAGATTCTGTAGAGTTTACAGCGAAGTCATCTGAAACATGAAGCATGAGGGGTAGATGGTCAGTTATGTCATGTTCTATAATATAGCTATCTATTTTTCTGGAGGCTGCTTTGATTTTGTCGCGCACGAAAAGATGGCCGAGACAGGTTTCACTCACCTCCCTCGTAACCCCCTGACACAATGGAACAAACCCATGCGAGAACATTATGGAAAGATACCTGTTTACATCAACATTATCCTTACTTAGAAGATTAATATTAATATCACCCAAAAAAATATCAATGTTACTATTACTACTAACATTAGTTTCAAAAAATATATTTAAGTCATTCAAAAATTCATGTAAACTCGAAGATGGAGATCTATATAAAGCAAATATAGTATAGGTAACATTTTTTACAGACAATGCAATTTTAGTTATGGTAACTTCTGAATTCCGTAGTTTATAGTTGACAAAAATTGGATTCAAATTTAATTTTGTGTAGATAATAACCCCATCAAAAGCATTATAGTTACCACTGTTGTAATATGATACATAACCTGGTATGTCAAACTTTCGAAAAGATTCTAACTTATGACATTCAGTCAAAATCACAATATCACAGTAATCATTAATATTGTAAGTTTCCAAGAATACCAACAAATTATTAAAGTTTGTGATTAAACCTCTAATGTTTATATGTAAAATGTTAATCAGTTTTCCCACTATATTTATCTTATCTATCAAAACACCCGGACTCACTCTTAAGCTAGTATTTACAGACTCTGGTAAGTCCTCAAGAAGCTCAATTGTAGGATCAGCCATAGTTGATTCTCGATCTTGCACTGTCCAGACGATATTTGTATGTAGAGCATTCCTCATCATTTGCCTTGTGGTAGATGTCATAGCCTGTTGAGTATTTTTTATTTGCACTTTCACAATTTTTGCACTTTGGTTTTTGATTCCGGCTTACACACTCTTTCGTATCATGTTCTCCAGCACAATTGCAACAGACTGGTTTGTTGGGACAGTCATTAAATTTGTGATTAAACTGCTGACACTTAAAGCACTTAAGTATACTTATATTTTCATATACTGGAAATCTCTCCCATCCCATGTAAATTTTCTTTCTTTCCATAAGTAAGTGAAACAACTTAGGGGAACACTCTGCATATACAGTCTTATATTTTTTTGTTTTAAAAGATTTTATATATGTGACTTTAAAGTGTTCTTCACCTATAAATGGATTTTGCTTCTTTATCATGGATTCTACAGTGTTTTCACTACAATCCTGTACAAATCCAGGGATTCTTATCTGAGGATTCCTTAATGTAGTTTGAATAATTTCGTAATTTTTTCCTAAAACTTTTGTAGCAGTATCTCTCATCTTCTCCATGTCAGATTCCGATGGAAATTTTAGAAGGATTTTTCCATTTGATAGCTCCTTTTTAGTATTAATTCTAACTCCAATGTCCACTGGTTTGATTTTTTCAATATCTTGCTTGGATTTTTGCAAATCTTGCTTGTTTTTTGGCTTAATTATCAAGTTGGGCAGATTTACAGGTTTTGCCACGGAAAACTGCTTGTTACAGATTGCAACTTGTGAATATGTAGGCTTTGAAAAGGACTTCTCCATACTTTCAGATATGCTATTAACTTTTCCTTCAATATTTGCAAATTTGTCACAAAGAGTCTTCATCTTATCAGCACAGGTCTCCAGTTCCATTAATTGCTTAAGCTGTTTCTTACAAGAAGGGCACATCCAAATAAGGATCTTCAGAATTTCTCCATACATTTTTTTATATAGCTGACTAGTAATACCCAGACAAGTTATGTGATACCAAGATTGGCATTTTCCTTCACATAAAAGACCATGTTCATTGTCTTTTACTTCGTGTTTGCATATTTTACACAAAGAGTCTCCGCCATCATCCTCAGTTCCTCCCATCTTTGGGCCAACGTATTTGCCCACATGAAACACGACATAAAATTCTGTTACCTCAGAATATTACTTCAACGTCGCAACACCGCACACACAGAAGGTTCTGTCTTCACTGACGAGGTGACAAAAAAATTCCTGAGTTGCACTATTGTTTTGGGAACCAAAATTCCGATTTTCGGTGCAAAAGCGACACAGACACCGACGATTTTAACTCACATTCAAAATTAGATATCAACAGAACTGAAACGTTGCGAAATAATCAAATAAAACAAGATTTTTACGATATTTACAATCCAAAACAACGGGACTGAATTTTCACGACGTTAGTAGCTACGTTGCCGTATCTTACTGGCAATTGGGTTTACATTTCGATCAACTACTTTAGATTTTGTATGTGTGTCCCAACTATCCAATAGCATTTTAGTTGTAAATAATTAATTAAATTTGTTAAAAATAATATTGGAAAATTAAACAAATTAATATTCTGTTTTTTGTGTTTATTTGGAGTTAGGAATTATTGCTGTGTTTAAAAACACAATCTAAACGATCATCTTAATTACTTGTAATGCCCAAATCGAAAATGTAAAAAAAAATATTATTTTCCCATGAATAATTAAAAATGCATCGAACCTTAAAAATCGAAATATCTCAAAAACGGCTAACTATAACGAAAACTCACAGGAGAGCTTTTTTATGTTGAAAAGTGCGAAGAATCAGTGTTTTCATTCAAAATGCAAAAAATTGCACTAAGAAAAATTTTTCGGTCATTTTAATACACTACAGGTACAGTAGAGAGCGCCCTCTATCGGCTACAGTATAACTATGCCCATGGTTAGTTTTGTCGTACCAAAAAACACTTGTATACCAATTTTCACTGTTATACATCAAATATTGTTCGAAACATTTAAAAAAAACTATTTTAGAAAGTAAATTTAAACGCCCTGTATTTCGGAAGCCACGCATTTTTCGACCCATGTTTATAAAGACTTTATGCATTAATTTTAAAAGTTCTATCGAATCTTAGAGTTATGCAACAATAAACTGAAACACCCTGTATAAAAAAATATACTCGCTGCTGTTTTTCATATATTTTGAAGGTAAATATACGTCAGAATTTGTGTATAACTATTCTTCGTTAGTTTATACGATTTTACAGAGTGAAATCATTTCGCATATTTAGTGTTGCTTACAATCATCATTGCCTGGACAGAAAATAATTATAGAAAATAATGGTGGTAACAACTTTTTACGGAAAACGTGAAACTCAGGTAGTTATCCTGCCTCCCGAGGATCCCACTCTATCCGATGCTGATTTTTCTGACCTCGACGATGATAATGACCTCGCCACTACTGCCGCTGAAACCAATTTGTCAGAAAATACGGGTGATGTTGGAAGGAATCACTTACTCCCTTCTGAAGTTTTAGAAGAGGATAGTGATGGATTTGATGATGAACATTTGATTCCATTAGCTCAACTTCGTTCACAGGTTTTGCCCAGAGTAAACGGGTTTCAGATGCATCCATCGCATTGGAAAAAAAACAAGATATTGTTGTAACGGACAATAACAATGCCGACAATGTCCTTGAAAGTGATGATACTCAAACTGAGACTCCACTTACGTACTTTTATAAATTTTTTACGCCAGAAATGATTACCCTGATAAGTTCACAAACTAATCTATATTCTGTACAGGTAACTGGTAACTCCATAAATACAAATGATAAAGAAATTCAACAATTTATAGGAATACTAGTCTATGGGCGTAATAGAGTTTCCATCATATACTGATTATTGGTGTCAACAATATAGATATTATAAAATTGCTGATGTAATGAGCCTAAAAAGATTTAAAAAACTGAGACGATTTTTACATTTTGCAGACAATCACGAAAATCAAGAAGCGTCAACTGCTACTGATAGGCTCTACAAAATTCGTCCTTTACTGAACATTGTGCGATTCCAATGCAGAAATTTAGAACAGGAATCTCATCATTCTATAGATGAAATGATGATCCCATATAAGGACACAAGAGCCGGAAATTTACGTCAATACATACAAAACAAGCCTCATAAATGCAGTTATAAGTTTTTTATGCGCTGTGGAGTATCAGGAATCATTAATGACTTTGTTCCCTACACAGGAAAAGGAATGATTACCGATGTAAATGAAGAGGAAAAAAAAATTGGTATTGGCGGACAAGTGGTGATTTTACTCTGTAAGACAATACCTCCCGCTTTGCAACCCGATAACTTTTTTGTACTTTCGAGCTATTTGCGTATCTAAAAGAGAAAATGCAAATAAATTCACGTGGTACCTTGCGAAAAAATAGCCTACAAAATTGTCCCTTCAAAGATGATCGCAAGTTACAAAAGGAGGGAAGAGGAAGATAGGACTTTTGGTATGATGAGAACAAGAAACTTATAGCAGCAAAATGGGTAGATAACAAAGTTGTTACTTTGGCAAGTTCCTTTGTCGGAGTACAACCCCTAGGCTCTGTGAAGAGATGGAACGCCGCCGAGAAAAGAAAAGTAGATGTGCCTTGCCCAAAAAACTAAGTGACATATAAATCCGAACACCCAGTTTAAATGGTTTTATTTCAATAAAAGTTGGTGAATGTATTTATCTTACTGTAAATAACAAGTGAAAAAATTTTCAGCCTTATCAGTTGGACATTCCGGTTTTTATACTGCTTTTTTTAATTCACTAACGCTCTAAAAATGAATATTTCAGCCGCAGTAAAGAATCAACGTTGGCGGATTTTGGTTCTTGACATCCTTTACGATCGGTTACGATGCCTAGAGTACGGAGACCTGTACGATTTCGTCAACTTAGTGAGTTTGATAGGGGCCGTATAGTGGGACTTCGGGAAGCTGGACTTTCTTTTCGGGCAATTGCAGTTAGAGTGCAAAGAAGTGTAGACACTGTGGTTAGGTGTTGTCAGGCATGGCTTCGAGAAGGCCGTACGCAAAGAGCAAGGGGCACTGGACGCCGCCGTAGAACAACAGACCGTGAAGATCGCCGCCTAAGATTATTGGCCTTAAGGAACCGTTTCTCCACTACCAGGTCCATTGCAAATGAATGGTTTGCAGAACACCGACGAATGAGAAGTTTTGGCTTGTTTTCATACCGGCCACACTGGGTCCTCCCTTTAACTCGAGAACACCGACTTAATCGCCTTGACTGGTGCAGACAACGGTCACTCTGGGATCAGGAATGGAACAGTATTGTCTTTAGTAACGAGTCTCGATTTTGTTTAGGCATGCACGATGGTCGTGAAAGGGTTAGAAGGCGACGTGGTGAAAGGAGGAATCCACAGTTTTTTGTTGAAAGACATGTTCATCACACTGTTGGAGTTATGGTTTGGGGTGCTATAGCTTATGGTTCCAGGTCACCTTTAATCTTCATCAGAGGTAACATGAACGCACAGCGTTATATCCACGAAGTTCTAGAACCCCATCTTTTACCCTATCTTGACACC